>DWCF01006649.1:0-12012 GCA_018230265.1 Delias oraia | reverse complement strand
CAGAGGCTGTTCGATTCCGTCATCCACAATGGTGTCACACCGGAAGCTTGGAGCAGCAGTGTTGTGGTGTTGAATCCTCACTCACTCAACACAGTACAAGTACCGTTTCACGCTGAGTACATATTATGTGAGCCCGTGGTATCACTTCGGACGAGTGGCCCAATTAGTGCGTCAACATATGTTTCAGCATGGCTCTCCCACGAGTGTGACAGAATGGCCACTGTCAAGCCCTTCCAGAGACCGAATAAATTATAAATTAAATTATAATCGTTTCACTTCATGGTACACTTTTAAAATCATTTAGCTACGAGGCTATATCTGTTAGAACATTAGCAAAATTACAGATAGTCATGTTAATAAATATACGATTTGCAGTAAATTAATAATGTTGTGATTTTAAATTCACATATAAGCTATTATAAATTCACATCTTTCAAGTTTGAAATTTTTCACAATTTTGTTAAAATCTGTTCCGTAATAATTTGTTTTTCTTTATTTTTTGACATCTAGTACAATTTCAATATATAGAATGTAATATTGGTGATAAGCTTACTTAGTCCTCTAGTTTAATTATAATCAAACAGAGGATTGAACCTGGCACAGATGCCGTCACGATAACATATAAAATATATATATAAAACCGCTCAGCTATGGCGGTTTTTAAATTTTACTGTTTAAGCTATACAATGTAAACAGGCCTTAGTAATTTGCATAAACACATTTGCTCAGATTTTGACACCCTCCTCAGAAGCTTGACATTTGAAATCTCCAACACATAGCTTCAACGTGCAGTTAAGCTTTTTAGCCCGAAGGATTATGAGCTCTGTTCCATAACCTTCCATTCCATATTTGATTGTTCTGATCGAGAAAACTATTTATTATTTTTAAATGCGGGAGAGCAATTATGAAACATATGCTGACCCATTAATTGAGCCGGGTCATCCGAGTGATATAAGGTCTGGATGTGTTGCGGGTTCTGAAGGGCTTTCTTAAAGGTCCTTTTTTTGTTTTTAGTTTGGTTGCCTCTGCAGGCAGCTGGTTCCATAGAGCGACAGTACGAGGCAAAAAAGCCTCAATAATTGAACGACAAACATCGAGGTGATAGAAAATCATTTTTAGATTATTTTATTATTTATTTATTAGTATATAAAATTAGTCTTGTAAGTTTAAGGCACTGAGCTTGCAAACATTTTGGCATCGGTCTGTCTTTAAAGTTAATATCAAAATAAACAAATTAAACTCCATAGTTATTCCAAAGAGGCTTCATTAGAAAAGTTTGTTGCTCAAAGCCTAAGCTGGGCCGGTATTAATAAAGTTTTGTTAGCAGTCGCCGGTAAAGAAACGTGTTAATTATCTTGAACCAACGGAGGATTCACGAAATCAAACTGTTTAATAGAGTTTTTAAATTAAGGCTTTACCTTCACCTTTACGACTAGAAACTCTTTTATTTGTGGTCTAATTTTCTTTTAAGATAGCATACAACGGAAAAAGTTTCTGATAGTAGCAGATTTCAACACAATCCACTTATTGGTTGTGTTAGCGGCTTTTTACGCCGTTACGCCGTTACGGCGTAAAGGGTATTTCATAGTACCAATACACTCACTCAGCGAAACCAACCAACAATTACTGTTTTACGCTACAATTCTGTGACCATGAATAACCCGTCCCAATCAGTGTGTCAGCATATGATCCAGAATGAATTTTCCATGTATAAAAAACCTCAAATTATGAAAAAATATTACAGTTTACATAATAATAAAAATTTACGTATAATCTATATTTTTCAAGCTTATATACTTACGCTTACAAGTTTATATCAACGCGGATAAAGATACAAATGTTAAGAAAATGGAATATCTATTTCTGATGCTGAATACAGTTAATACAGAAACCGCATAACATAGTAGCCAAGGAAAGCTCTATTATTAATTAGCGATAATAAAGAGATCATGGAAATTAAGCACACAAAGACCCAAGCAAGTGATAAATTTTAAAGTTAATGCGTTCACGCTAAAAATGAAGCAATTTGTTAAGTCGACAAGAGGAGATGAAAAACATTATTTTGCAGGACGCTTTTATTAAGATGCGTATTTATCAAGGAGCCTGTAGACGAATAAATACATCTATCTGCTTTACCTATAAGCATTGTTCTGCTGAAATAATGCCGGTATGCAGTCACTCACTGGCATACGTGGTTATGTCGTAGTCTGGTTGAATCTGTTATTGGATAGAATGACTTGTTTGACATTGAATGACGACATTTAGTTGAATGTCAAACAACTCGTCAAATTGTTTAATATAACTTTCAACGTCTTGACTGAACGTCATTTAGCGTTATTGAATAAGATACAAGACCGAAAAATAGGTTAGGTTTGGTTAGGAATCTATGCTGTATCCTATCATATCCTATCTTGTATTTAATCCATTATTAAATCCATCTTATACTATTTTCTTACGAAAAGGTCACTTTAAAGTACAATATGAACAATGCTATCAGCCGTGCCAGCAGTTTCACGCCATATTTGTTTTTGTCACTACTTGTTTTAGAGAAGAAGATGTATATGGTAAATAATGAGAGGCTCGTATCTTAATGGTCTTAAAAGTGTATCATGAAGCGAAAGGTTTAGGGTTCAAATTATAATTTAATTTATAATTTATTCGGTATCTGGAAGGGTTTGACAGTGGCTGGGCGAGTGTCTTAATTCTGTCGCACCCGTGGGAGAGCCATGCTGACACACTAATTGAGTTGCCTCGTCTGAAGTGATACTACGACCTCACATAATACTCAGCGTGAAACGGTACTTGTACTGTTGTTTCGCAGAGTGGATGATATCGGAGGCCCTTAAGTGCCGCTTAAGCAGCGTAAACAGCCGACAACACAACTAATGAGCGGTCTAAGGCACGATTGTTTATGGACGGCGGTGTTCTCTTACCATATAGGAGACCCACCTGCTCCGTTGTCCGCTAGAGAATGAAAGTAATGAAATAACATTTACATAAAGAGATAAAAAGACTATGAGTGAGTTCGTCTTCCAATTTTCTCAACGTGTTGACGCAATCGGTCGTTACACAATTAGTATTATCGCTTTTTTTATTCGAGCATGAGATGTAATTCAGTTATAACGCCGAGTCACCTGAGCCGAGACGCAGTTCCGAGCACCCGGTGCACTGATGGCTGTAATCAAAGAAAACACGCTAATTAACTTCGTGCCCTAGAAACTAAGAGGTAGAGTTACTCGATACGATTTAGCTTTAAACATTGACTTGAGAAAGCCTGACTTTCTTTGCAAGACAATACTTTCTTGGAAGTTCTTAATACACACGGCTCGCAATAAGTTACTTCGTATGAGTAAACCATTTTGAGAGCCTCGTAGCTAAATTTTATAAGTCTACCATGAAAACAGAGGTATCGGGTTCGAATCCCGGTTTGGACAAATTATAATTTTATTTATAATTTATTTGGTCTCTTGAAGGGTTTGAGTGTCATATAGTCGCATCCGTGGGAGAGCCATGCTGACGCACTAATTAGGCCGACTCGTCCTAATTAATACCACGGGCTCACAGATTACTCAGCATGAAATGATAGTTTTACTTGTAACGGTACTTCTACTATGTTTCGTTGAGTAAGTGAGGATATCGGAGACCCCTAAAAATTCCGGTTAAGCGGCGTGAAAGACTATGAACAGACTATGGCGCGGTTTTCCACTATTTTTAATAAAATAGATTTAACAAGCATTTATTATAAACTTAATTAACTCGCATGGGTAACAAAGTAATTTCGGATTAAAAAATTAAGCAATTGACGCGGCTCCTTTCGCCCCACGCCCACGGTAGCTTCATAATGCCGCTCTATCTTTGGATTTTGTTAGCGACTAAGTCACAGAAGTGGAAGTAGTCGTTGGTACACTCTTGAGTGGAGTTCAGTTTTAACGTATGCATGATAATAAATCTTAATTTAATCGTATCTAAATTTCCTAACTCTTCGGCTTACCGTTGCTGAAATATTTCTTCCGCAATCTCACACATTTTATGACAAATTTGCTTAACGACATCAGTCTAAATTAAATTTAACAAAGTTGTTTACGTTCTGTCCTTTTCATTGTAGGATCAAATATATTTACCAAAATTTTATTAAAGTTAAAATAATAACGTCTGGCAAAGACTTGGCAAAAATGGGTATTTTCTTTTTTTGGAAATGGTGAAAAACAAGCAGGAGGCTCACCTAGGGCAAGAGATCTTCCGTCCATGGACATCCTTGCAGTACTGAGTGTGCGTTGCCGATCAATAAAAATTAAAATACTAAAGATTTAATTAAAATAAAAAATTAAAGAGTTTTGTCTCATTTTCGCTACAACAAAGGCACATTAGCAAGACAGTGATAGAATATTTACCAAATTGTCACAAATAAAACAAATTTTGTAATAAAAATGATAGCATTTGCGTTCAACATGATATGTGAAAAGATGCCAACATCCTTAGCGGTCACGCACAAACTGGTTTGACATGGGAATGTCAGGTTATTAATAGGTGAAAATCTATCAAATGTTTCTATGCAAAGCTTCGCACGCAATTCCATACCAGCAGAGATACGAACTAATTGTTACATATATTTTTTTATAGTATAGCGGACAACGGATCAGGTGGGTGTCTAATATGGTAAGAGAACACCGCCGCCTTCCACCGTCGGCTTTTTACGCCACTAAAACGGCACTTCTAAAGGTCTTCGATATCCTCACCCACTCTGCGAATTACAGTACAAGTACCATTTCACGCTGAGTATTCTGTTAAACATATGCTACAAAGATTGATTGAAAATACCTGTTTTAGCCCTTTTGATGGTAAAATTTTCACTATGTTTATTGTAATTTTTTTTATTCTATAGCGGACAACGGAGCAGGTGGGTTCCTATATGGTAAAAAAACACTACCGCCCATGAACAAACACGCCATAGTCCGCGCATTGGTCGTGTTGCCCACTTTTTACGCCGCTTAAGCGGTACTTTTAAGAGCCTCCGATATCCTCACTCACTCTGCAAAACAAACAAGTACCGTTTCCTTTGAACTGGTGCGTCACCTGGCTTCAGCATGGGTCTGCCACGGGTGAACATGGCTTTTCCATTGAATTTCTTTAAAACTATCTTTAATTTACTACTACAATACTCGCTCTTAATATAATTACTATTTTTGTGGTAAAAAATAAGGGCATCATCATAATCTACTTACACTTTTTTTATCTGCTTCTTATTATTAAAAAGTACATATATATGAATACGATTAATTAAAAGGTACTTTTTTATTTATATATTTATAGCGGGTAACGAAGCAAGGAAATCTATTTTATTGTAAGAATTTACCTCCGCCCGTGGACAATCTGACGCGTATGTTGTGTTGCTGTTTTTTTACACCACTTCTTCACTCATTGATATACAGTACAAAATTATTTTCACTTATCTATTTTTAAATTAAGTATTGTTTATTAAACTAAAATATAGTATTTAATAATATGATCTGTCTGTCTAAAATTATTTCCAGATTAGGTAGTGAATAGTCTTAGTAACCTGTCTTTAGATGTTACAAATGCCTTGAAATGCGGGCCTCTTCAGTCGGCAGGTATGTCTTCCCAAATCAGCCATTTAAATAGAACAGTGTTTCATTTTTCCCTCTGTCAATGTTGACAGGACATCCATTGGGTGACGTTGACTCTTCACTTTGTCCAAATTGTTCTTGTGTTCCTGGCAATGTTTTTGTTATTGATAATAGTAGGAAATATGGTATTTTTCTGATTAACCTTTAGCTAACATTACAAAGGACCTTATAAAAGTCGCCGCAAGATGCTGGATTCAGGTCGCCTCCAGCAGGTATTCATGGAAGTCCAAGAAGGAGGCCTATCCAGGTCCAGCAGTGGACGTCTTACGGCTGAAATGATGATGAACATTACTAGACAGCTGCAGATATTAAATATTTTTGAAACAAATTTTGGAGGCGCTGAGCATGTTGGGGTGGGGCAAAAAGTCGAGAACTACCTTTTTTATATTTATCTTTACAATTTTTGTGTATAATATTTTCTTTTTATTGTTTTGTTTAAATATTTTTTTTCCATAGCAGACGACGGAGCAGGTAGGTCTTCTATATGGTAAGAAAAAAAATGCAACAGTCCGTGCATTAGTTGTGTTGCCGGCTCTTTACGCAGATTAAGGGGCACTTTTAAAGACATCCGATATCCTCACTCACTCTGCAAAACAAACAAGTACCGTTTTACGGTGAGTATTCTGTAAGCCCGTGGTATCACTTCGGACGAGCCGGCCCAATTACTGCGTCGGCATATGTTTCAGCATGAATGCGAAGTATATTGTATTAGTAAGTTTAAAATAAATAAATACAATTCTATAAGACTGCTTTATATATTATTTAATTTTATTTGTCTTATATTTCTAATAAGAGGGGTATGGGTCGTACGAATGGTTTTTTTCTGTAAAAGAACACCGCCGCCCTTGAACAACCGCGCCACAGTCCACTTATTGGTTATGTTGCCGGTTTTTTACACCGCTTAAGCGGCCACTCACTCTGCGAAACATAGTATTCATTTATAAAGTTATAAAAAAAACTATCCACATATCTGTATATAAGTAGTACTTTTGAAGAATCGTATTTCCTCATAAAGGAGGAGAAAATGCCATCATAACTCAGAGTTACTCCCCAGCGAGTTGTAAAGGCGCCCTTAACACTAGTCTTCATTTTCTGGAGACCACGATGCACGTTCTCACACAATATTAAAGGTATAGTGGAAAAGAAAATGAAAAGAGCTCTCGCCCTTACTTTGCTCAATCATGCACAGTAGAAACTTCACTTAGTGAGACTTATATTAAATCTCGCAGTTTTTTCTTTTGTTTTACAAACGCTCTAATGTTTATAACAAATCTTTTGTATTAACTATTCTACTTTTTTTAAAATATTTTTTATGGTATAGCGTGCAACGGAGCCGATGTGACTGCTCTATGGTAAGAGATCACTGCCGACCATGGTAAATCCGCGCTTTGATCACTTTTTACGCCGTTTTTACTATAATTCAAGGGCCTCCGATATCCTGACTCATCGAAACACAGTACTAGTATTGTTTCATGCTGGTATTGTGTAAGCCCGTGGTATCACTTTGAACGAGGCAGCCCATTTACTGCGTCAGCATGGCTTTTCCACGGGTAAAAATGTTGATATAAACAAAAAGATCGTTTTTAAATATTTACACTGGAAGTATATATAACAAATGTTAATCTATTTAATAAAGCCTTTATTATTATAACAAGAATTAATATTTTAATGAATATACAAATATGTATGTCTTGCTTTGATTTAAAGTCGACTGCCACCTGAGCAATCATATTCTATAGCAGCATTTTGTTTTATTATACGAGAATGAATGTAGCACACGTGGCAATATGGGTTATAGAATGTGAAGGAAACTAGATCGTATTCTATTAAATGACAATACAAGCTTAATCTTTTATTTTGTTTGCGACTATTTTTAGCACAAGGCAAGAGGAACTGTATAAGTCGTTAAAACGTAATGCTTAAACTCTTAAAGTGGTACCCCAAGGCGATGTGGGTATCTAAATTATCCCCTTTCTCCGTTTCCAACTATTTAGCAGGTGCGGTTTCCCACGTCCACCCACTAAAGGTTATTGGGCCCGCTTTCAAGCTTTTTATTGCCTAAACGTAGTTTGAACTCAATTATTTTTATGGTCTACTAAATTGCTATTTTGTTGCTTTATCATGATTATTAAGACAGAATTAGTTCCAGCAAAATATTTGTAGTTTTCTTCCTAATTATCTACATCTATAGAACTGTCTGTGTTTTAATTTAATTATAAATGATGTTTCTGTGACTGAAAACAAATGATTTTATTTATATTATTATTACATGCATTTACCTAATTTCTACGTTGTACAAGGTTTGAGAGACTTTTTAAAAAAAATTTATATAAAATTGGTGGCAAACGAGCAGGAGGCTCATCTAGAGTAAGTGGTCCTCCGCCCAGGGACACCTCAAGTAGATCCGTTGCCGACCTTTAAGAAAATTGTACGTTACAAATATAACAATAATTTTTGTTTCTCCAGTAAGTGAGTACTTTTTAGTAAGAATTTAACTGTTTGTATATTACTTTTTGCATTCTTTAATTTTCTTCGCTTTTTCCACCGTTGCGTAATATAGGCGCTACATTTTCTTGTTTGCAAGCGCTTTCGTGTCGCACACAGGAGTCAAAGTAAAAGTTGTTTTTTGAAATTCAATTTTTTCATATCACAACCGTCCTGTTCACGCTTCTAAATTCCTTTTTCATGATAATTTTTGCAATAATTCACTTTATTTTATTTCTATTACTACTCATTTACGTATTACTACTTGTTAGTAGTTGCAAACCATATCATGCAAGTTTGACTAAGATATTAATACTGATACCGAGGGCTCACAGAATACTCAGCGTGTAATAGTGTTGTACTGTATTTCGCAGACTAAGTGAGGATGTCGGAGGCCCTTAAAAGTGCCGCTTAAGCCGGCGTAAAAAAAACCGGCAACACAATCAATACGTGGACTGTGGCGCGGTTGTTCATAGGCGGCGGTGTTGTCTTACCATGTAGCAACGCCATTGTCCGATATAGCATAAAAAACTTTACCTTTTTATTATATTATTACATTCGTATATCAGTGACAAATTTCAATGAGATTATATGTCGAATTGTCAATTTTAATCCAGCTGTACGGTGTAAGTAGAACAAAGCAATTATGTATCGATTCGGAATGTGATTCAAATAGGCCGAAGTAAGCAGTTGGATCTAATATTCATCATCAGTAGACGTGCTGTCTACATGGCAAAGCATAATGTGCAATTATATACGGCGAATGTTCCCAAGGCCCGCTCACGGACCACATGCATTATGCACGAATCTAAATTGAATGTGCAGTTAGTTGCGTGGATTAATCCTCTCCATACATCAAGAATTCATTATTCCAGCGTCGGATTTTCAAGAGAATATATTCAATATGAACGTCAATATATTGATTAGTTTTTTAAAACTATTACAGTAAAAATAGAACCAGCGTAGGACGACCACCCACAAGGTGAACAGACGACCTTATAAAGGTCGCCGGAAGACGCTGGATGCAGGTCGCCTCCGACAGGTATGCATGGAGGTCCGAAGGGAAGGCCTATGTCCAGCAGTGGAAGTCTTACGACTGAAATGATTTTAATAATGGATGTACTACAAAAGTTTGTTACTATATCTGTAACGATAAATTTTAAATAAACTGCAAATAAGTATAGATATCATCATCATCATTTCAGCCGTAAGACATCCACTACTGGACATAGGGCTCCCCCTTGGACCTTCATGAACACCTGTCGGAGGCGACCTGCATCCAGTATAGATATATATTAAAGAATATATATTAAGAATATATATTCTTATTAAGAATATATATTAAAGGCGCAGCTATTAAAGAATCTTCTTTAATAGCTGCGCCTTATAAAATTATTAATTTAATAGAAATGTATTATTATTATGGTTATTATATTTTGAAATAACCGATAAGCGATCCCGCCTATGGACAACCTAACCTCTGTTGGACTGGGTAAAATTTATTTTATTTTTAGTTACATGACTTGACTACTCTTTGTAAAGTCATCCATCTAAGGATAACAAGAACAAAATAGCTTTGCATCGAGTAAATTTAAGGGAAGCATAAAAAGGCAATAACATGTAAATGTCCTCAGCTTTAGCCTAAGCATAAACTTTTAAAGGAACTCCTTGCTGAAGCAAATTGACTGAGGAGCTTTGACAACGTTAGCTTCCAGAATTTTCCTACATCAATTTCACTCAGCAAGTATTTAAATCATTTCCAATAACGGTGATCCCTTTTACTTTCAAGGCGTCAGTTCATGCCTTTGTGTTCTGATATTAAATAGCTAATTAAGTATCTAGTCAGTAAATGTTTCATTTAATACAATCGTGGGAAAATAGCCAATTTTGTCACAGGTAAAAATCTTTTTCTTTATAATTGTTGTTTTTATGACTTCATATAGCGCAAGATACGCCCATTGAACTGTAATTCTTGCGATGAGCATGTTCAAACTTCAGCGAAGCTTACACGAACTAGTTTAACAAGGTTTTATTAAAAGCCATGAATTATTAAGGATTAACTATTACTTTAAAACTTTTTAATCCTATATACTTTACGTCTTTATTTTTTTTAATAGTATAGCCGTCTACGACGCGGGTGGGTCTCCTATATGTTAAGAAAACATCGCTGCCTATGGACAACAGTGCCACATTTTTCGCATGCCGCCGTGTTGCCGGCTTTTTTCACCGCTTAACTGACATTTTTATGGACCGCAGAAATCTTCACTCGCTCAAAGAAACAATAGAAGTAGTGATTAAAGTACAACTGTTTCACGCTGAGTATTCTGTGAGCTCGTGGTATCACTCCAGGGGACCGGGCCCAATATGTGCGTTAGCATATGCTTCAGCATGGCTCTCCCACGGGTGCAAAGGTCCTTTATATTGTTATTTCGTTGTAGAAAATCTTGTCGCGGTAGTATAAGCGGTCTCTTGTCATTTTTCTCCGGGGAATGAGAATGGAGAATAATGGTATGAAAGTAACAGGCTTAACTGATAGAATGGACGACTGGGATTATTGCGCATCCACGCTCGAGATTACACCTCGGGCTACGTTTAAGTGTGAGTTATGATCGCCTTACTCTTGTTCAATCTCGTTGGCGTCTATGAGAAAATAGTATTTTTGCGACGCTCCTAGACTAGTGATTGTGTAACGTAGAGTTGATACGAGGTAAACTCAAAGTTGTATTTTTTTTTAAATAGAGACGTCGGCAAACCAGCAGGAGACTCACCTAGGATACGCGGCCATCCGCCAATGGACACCCCTGGCTCTTGCAAGGCCGCGAGAACGGGTTATAAAGATTATTTTCTTATTTTATTGTAAATGTAATATTAAATAACCACTCGATCTAGAATATAAACATTATAGCGTAATTATTTAATGAACATTACAATTAAGAGTTTCATTTGAAAGCAATATACCCGTGGGAGAGCCATGCTGAAGCATATGCTGACACACTAATTAGGTTTGCTCGTCCGAAGTGATACCACGGGCTCACAGAATACTCAGCGTAAAACGTTACTTGTATTGTGTTTCGCAGAGTGAGTTTCGCTAAGCGGCGTAAAGAGCCAACAACATAACCAATGCGCGGACTGCTGCGCGGTTGATCATGGGCGGCGGTGTTCTCTTACCATATAGAAAACCCACCTGCTGCGTCGTTCGCTATACCATAAAAAAAATAATTGTTAAGAAATGTGACAGTTTCTACTAAAATATGTCATTTGATTTCCCCTGCTCCTCGTTAGTAGAGTTTAATGCGGCGCCTGCAGCGCTTGCTCATTTTATTATTCTAACAGCCTGCTGTTGTAATATTTCGTGTAACGTCACCGGGGCATGGTGACATGCTGCATATTTAAACAAAGGCAATGTTGAATGATACGCCTCAAATTGTTTTGATGCACTTTTAATAGCACATTTTTTTAAATTATTGTAAATTGTATCTATGTGGTTTAATATGTGTACCATGAATCGAAATATCGGGTTCGAATCCCGGTCCGGACAATTATATAGTATAATTTATTCGGTCCCTGGAAGTCTTGGCAATGGCTGGATGAGTGTTTTAATACTGTGACACCCGTGGGAGAGCCATGCTGAAGAATATGCGGACGCACTAAATACATCGGTTCGTCCGAAATGATACCACAGGCTCACAGAATGCTCAACGTGTAACGCTATTTGTACTGTATTTCGCTGAGTATGTATATCGGAAGCCCTACAAAAAGCAGTTTAAGTGGCGTAAAAAGCCGGCAACACAATCAATGTGTCGACTAATTTTACTTAGTCTACTTATATAAAAATAGAAGACATTGTTAGATAGGCGACAAGTAGCGAACGATCGAAATATAC
>DWCF01006648.1:0-12013 GCA_018230265.1 Delias oraia | reverse complement strand
ACACAACCAATGCGCGGACTGTGGCGTGGTTGTCCCCGGTCGGCGGTATTTACCATATAGGAGACCCACTTGTCCTGTTGTCTGCAATACAATAAAAAAATAACAATCTTTCTCTACAACGTTATAAAGCCTTATATTCCTTTGATATCTTTATAGGGAGAGTCAACTGTATGTTTTGCACTTGAAATGACTTGCGGTGACTGCCATGATTGATTGTCCATCGTGGTCTTACTGTTCTTTTACCGAACTCCGTTGTCTGCTGAACCATAGAGTTCTGTATTACTTCGGACGAGCCGGTCCAATTTAAATCAGCAGATGCTTCGACATGGCTATTAAATGGGAAGGATTTGTTTAAAATCAATATCTTATATAATAGTAGTTATGGATATATTTTTATTTCATGTAGTTTGATGACCTCACTGTAATGTGCATGCATGGCGCTAATTTATAAAAATGCATGGTCAAGTGTGTTGCTAAGCCGCCTTGTTTTCGTGAGCCTCGTAGCTAAGTGGTTAAATAAGTCTACCGTGAAGCATGAGGTATCTGGTTCGCATCCCGGTCGGGACGATTATAAATTAATGTATAATTTATTCGGTCTCTGGAATGACTTGAAAGGCCGGGCGTCTTAATACTGTCATACCCGTGGGAGAGCGATGTTGACGCATAAATTGGCCCGGCTCGTCCGAAGCAATACCACGGGCTCACTGAATACTCAGCGTGAAATGGTAGTTGTATTTGGAACGGTACTTCTACTATGATCCGCTTAGTGAGTGAGGATGTCGGAGGTCTTTAAAAATGCCCCTTAAGTGCCATAAAAAGCCGGCAACACAACAAATGTGCTCATTGTGGCCCGGTTGCGTATGGGCGGCGCTGTTCTCTTATCATATAGGAGACCCAATTGCTCCTATGTCTGCTATAGAATAAAAAAACATAGGTACAGTTTCGCGCTGAGTATTCTATGAGCCCGTGGTATAACCTCGGAAGAGCCGGCCAAATTACTGCGTCAGCATACGTTTCAGCATGGCTCTCTCATGAGAAATAAAAAAATTATAATTAAATGTGAAACTATAATTTCAAGACGTTCAGAATATGTATGTGGTCCAATATAAAATAACAATTATAAACTAATGACTTTTTTATGGAAACGTTAGCCCGAGCAGATCACCTCGGATAAACGGTCCGCCGCCCATGGACACCCCTAGAACTTGCAGAGCTGCGGCTGCCATGCCGTCTTTTTTTAATTTTATACAAATACAATGAAAATTATGAAAAATCTTTTTAGACATTGATGATCGTCATTTTCTATGGTTATTCATCTGTGTCTATGGTTTATCTAAACCAGGTGCGTTAAGTCGCAGATGCTCAGAAAAAAAATGGTCGATATTATTGGAATTATTGTAAATTATTCCGCGATTCGTCGGGCGAACAAAAAACCGAAGGTCGTTTTAACATATTTTAGCCATATATCCGTATTTAAAGGATGCCACCATTTTGCAACATTGTGAGAGCCATGCTGAAGCATATGCTGGCACGCTAATTGGCCCGGCTCGTCCGAAGTGATACCACGGGCTCATAGAATACTCAGCGCGCTATAGTTGTACTGTATTTGAAGATATCGGAGGCCCCTGAAATGCCGATTGAGTGGCGTAAAAACCCTCCAACACAACCAAAGTGCGGAATGTGGCGCGGTTCCTATAGTCGGAAGTGTTCTCTTACCACATAGGAGATGCACCAATTGCGTTGTACGCTATACCTGTCCAAATCGGTCTATAGCTCGCTGAGTGACTCTGAGCTTTCAGCATGTAGTAGAAAGCGGTTATTTAAAACTTACAATCAGACACAATTTTTAAAATTATTTTTCCTAATTTACACAATATAAATCTTTACAATCTTTTGAGAGTCTCGTAGCTAAATTGTTTTAAAAGTGTACCATGAAGCGAGAGGTATCGGGTGCGAATCCCGGTGCGGACAGTTATAATTTAATTTATAATTCAGTCTCTGGAAGGGCTTGACAGTGGCCGGGAGAGTGTCCTAATAACTCAAACAATACTGTTAAATAAAATTCGACAGCCCTGGTCTGATGTTTTTCAGTAAATTTCGGCCCGGCTGAATAAATTGGGTCAGGCTGGGTCACAAAATATCAATATTTCGCTTCCGGTGAAAAAAAAACACTAAATAATTCTGTCTCAAGGATCTGTCATACATTTTAATATGTTGTCACCAAGCGTTGGTCTTATCATTTTATTTAAGTATTTAGTATTCATTTTCAAAAATGAGGAGATCCGTAAACGAACTCACCGACGTAGCCCACCTAATTTGCAAGCTAAACTGGCAATGGCCACTTCTCACGCAGAGCAGATGACCCATGGGGCAGAAAAGTGCTAGAGTGGAGACCATGGACTAGCAAGCGGAGCGTAGGACGTCCACCCACAAGAGGGACAGATGACTTCACAAAGGTCGCCGGAAGACAATGGTTGTAGGTCGCCTCCGACAGGTTTGCATGGGGGTCCGAAGGGGGAGACACAGAAGACATACTGACGCACTAATTGGGACGGCTCGTCCGGAGTGATACCACGGGCGCACAGAATACTCAGCGTGCAACGGTACTTGTATTGTGTTTCCCAAAGTAGAGATAATGGAGGCTCTTAAAAGTGGCGTAAAAAGCCGGCAACTCAACCAATGCGCGGGCTGTGGCGCGGTTGTTGATGGGCGGCGGTTCTCGTACCATACAGGAGATCCACCAGCTCCATTATCCGCTATAGAATAAAAAGAGGAAAGCCTCTGTCCAGCAGACGTCCTACGGCTGAAAGTGTGTTGATAATGAAACTACAATACTATTATAATTTATAAAAATTGCTTTTTAAGATCTTCATTAGTGGCTATATATGAAGATTTTTTAAATATCAAAAATCATTTATGTATTTTTTTATTTTGAACCTGCAGCGGACAATGGAGCAAGTCATATATGGATGTTCTCATCGCCGACCGTGAACAACCGCTCAACCATCAGCACATTGGTCGTGTTGCCGACTTTAAACGCTGCTTAAGCGGCACTTTTTAAGTGCATCCGAAATCCTCACTGACTCTGCGAAACACTACAAGTACCGACTCACGCTGAGTACTCTTCGAGCCTGTGGTATCACTTTAAACGAGCCGGCAAAATTATGGCTCTCCCACGATAAAAAATATGATTGTATTTGAACTATATGTAATGCACGGATTTGAAGGAAATGCTCACATTGAGAAAAGTTGTCTCAAAATTGCCTCATGAAATCTAGACCGCTAAAACTAGGTTATATGTTTATGTATATATGTCGTGATATTTCACCTGTGTGTCTGTCCGTAATCTGTTACCGATGTCACTTATTGTAACTTGTGCTACGAGAAATGGTCTTTTATTCATCATAATGTTTATTATGGTGTAGCGGATAACGGAGCAAGTGTCTTAATACTCGCACCAGTTGGAGAGCCGTGCTAATGCACTAACTGGGCCAGCTCATAGAATAGTCAGCCTGAAAAGTTTGTTGTACTTAAAGCGGTACTTCTAATATATTTCGTTGAGTGAGTGAGGATATCGAAAGCTCTTAAAAATGCCACTTAAGTGGCGTAAAAAGCCGGTAATACAATCAACACAAGGATTGTGGCGCGGTTGGTGATGGGCGGCGGTGTTCTCTTACCATAAAGAAAACCGACCTGCTCCGTTCTCCGCAATACCATAAAGAAATAATATAATTGTCTTCAAACTGAATAGTGGTGGCGGTACGCTAAGCTGTCGTCACACACTCTGTCAAATAAATGATTATTTGACAAAACCGTTCACGGTCGTTGGCCCAAAAATAGAAGCTTTGTTCTGTAAAATATACGTCCTCAGACAAATAGGGCATGGTGCGACCTTATTAAATTGTTTACGTGTTACATAAAGAAAGGACGTGTTACAAAACTGTTTTCTTTTAACCGGGAGGTGATAGGCTTATCACCGCCCATGGACACTCTTACTTGTAACAGGGATAGCTACGCTTTTAAAGATCCTCATCTTAAACAAAACTGTTTTTTTAATAAAAAGGAAAAATTAGCTGAAGGTTTACCTTACTTTTTATTTTAAATTGATTCATATTTAATTTAATGTTACCTATGTAATTTGCATAAATACTGAGAGTTAAGTAGTTTTATAAGAGTCAGAGTTATTTCATTTTAAATTGCTTAAGTGGCGTTAAAAGCCGGCCACACAACCAATGCGCGGACTATGGCGCGGTTGTTTATGGGCGGCAGTGTTCTTTCCATATAATAGGAGAGTCGTTTTCTTCATTATTCGCTAAAAAATAAAAAAAATCCTTAATATTCAAAAAGTGATCGTTGTCTATGGTAGTCTCTTCAATGAAAACTTTATATTCTATGTCTCTTAGAGATATGTGACGTAACAACTTCACTCTTTTATTTAAATAAAAGATAACGACTAAATATTATTTTAAAATTCCAATTAAAGACTATCATTAAGAAATATTTAAGTATATAGTACTATAGTAGGTATAATATATATATACTGTAAATAATAATAAATAAAAATAAATTAGACATAGTCTGTGGTGGTATGAAGAAAAATAATTTTTAGTCTATGTGAGAATTTTCATTAAGTTGTGTGATGTTATATTCTATAGAAAATAATGTTTTTTAAATAAATAATTATTACGATGAAGCATTATTTAAATAAAATCAATCATATACATCATTCAAAACTATTTTATTTGTGTATATATTTAATAATTACGACATTGATACGATTTAAAGTGTCATTATGAAACCCAAGTGTGGTAGTCTGTGCAAGTGTGTTATAGACTACAGATAACAAATATTGCCAATGATAATATAACCTATCTTTGTGGTATCTCCCATCTCTGTTCCATGAATCTTAGAAGTGGGACATTGAATTATTCATACGTTCAAATATTCATTCGTCTCGAATTTTCCCGGAAAGAGCAAATACAATTTATATTGGGCAACATATCAATTTGAACACAATAAATTTAATAAATAAATAAAAATATTTATTTTCTATTATAATTTTAACAGATTATACAGGTATTAACCTATTAAAACTAGTTTCATTGCAAATGATTATCTAGGTACAGTGAATTGAACGAATAATGAATATGTTTTTAATTTATAAGACTTAAATATATGCTAGGTACTTAATTTAACCGTACCTAAACTAGGTGATCCCGTATCTTAGGCAAATGGGTCTCTATTTAAAAATGAGCAAAATAATTCAACAGATTGAGCAGAGATAATAGAAATGGCAGTGCTAGATAGAGACGTGGAAACAGATCTGCAGGACTCGGAAGGACAGGATTGGAAGTACTCCCGGGGTACCTTAGGACCTAAGTAAGTATAGATAATATTAGAAAATATTTACTGGATAATATCAGTGTGAAACAATACTTGTACTCTGTTTTTCTGAGAGGCGATACCATAACGCTTTAAGTGATCGTAAAAAAAGCAACAGCAGAACTACGAATTGTCCATGGGCAAATATAAAAGAAAATATAGCAGTGTTTTGCAGTGTATATTAGTGTACTTTGGTCGATGATTGGTGTTGGGCAGAATAAGCTCTTTTAAACGTATATTAACAATTCAGTTCGGCTGACATGGGCGAATGGATTTTGTTTCATTTTTTTGGTTATTATTAAATAAATATTGTTAAATTATTACATAAGATGTTTTTTTTTGTTTGTGGTCCTTTAAAATTTAACTTTTTCCTAGATTTACCTACATTGAAGACATAAAATTTGCAGAAGATTACGCTGTTTCATAAAAACAATCAATATAAACCTAGTATAAACTTTTAATTTAAATTAGCTAGATATTGTATAATTACGATGTCATGGAATAAAATTCCGACGCTTTTGCTTTAGACAAAATATATTGCCAATTTAAAAATAAAATGGTATTGCATAAATACAAAATGAAATGTTTTGGTTACCTACATTTAGTAAATAATCTATCTGAACTATTAATACCTTTATTTCTTTATTTGATTACATTTTTGAATAATAATTACTAAGATGGTCTAGATTTGGCCTGTTTTAATAAAACAGGGTATATTGTTTTCCCGCTATAACAATTTTTTTTAATACTGTCGAATTTAGGATAATATTTTGGATTATATTAGACGTCCCATAGTACATTATTTCGGTTTTTTTATTATAATTATTCAATTATAATATTCAACAATATCGAATTTCTCCTGTTAAAATCGCCATCCTAATTTTGACATTTAGCAATTGATAAAATTAGACTATAATTTGTAAAAATTTTAATTTTATACAATTATTTAGATGTATTTTTAATTTTGATAAATTATTATAATAACTGTTTTCATGTAATTTGTAATATTTAGGATTTAGAATATAATCCATTCATATATGTTAATTTAGTATATCTAATTCGATTAATATTTTTTATAGTGTAAAGTCCATGTAATGTCCCTCGATTTAACGATAAACTCCATAAAGCTTCGAAATCAATGGGCTTTAGTTGGTTTAGCTTGTCTTCCATCCACCTTTTCTTCTTTCCAGTTAACGACAACTCTTTATAACGCTATAAAATGCACAGTCCCTTCAGTGTCGTTATATAGAGTTTACACTGTATTTTATAGCCACGAATTTATTACAAATATTTATTTTACTTACATATTTATTTTCAAATGATGATTTTATATTGCACTCACGTGTTAATAATGCTAAAAGAAAATATGAACTGCATAATCTGTGGTAACCATAGACCAATAAAAAATATGATACTCATAATAAAAACACCATATCACGCACGCACTTAACACAATAAAACCCAATCGCACTTATTCCAAGGAGATAAAGTTGAAAAACGCGTGCGCAATCGTGAAATAACATTGCAAAAATGCAAATCCGTTCTCTATATATACAGCCATAGTGGCCGCCGCTTGACAGTGCCGGCCGGTGCGCTTCCCGCCAAAACTCCTGTCAAAGGTGTTGTCACTCTAGAAATTTCTATTAAGAATAAAAATGAGTGCTCTCCTACTGGTAGCTCTATGCGCGCTGATTGCGTATAAGTTGTTTTCAAAAAAAATTATTACTGTCTATAGGAATACAAAAGATGGAATGGAAAAAGTCGAATTCAGAGAAGCGCCCGGGCCGTTCCCTCTGCCAGTTATAGGCAGTTTGCATCTGTTGGGAAAGAATGAGTCGCCATTCCAGTCTTTCACAGACCTGGCGAAAGAGTATGGTGATATCTACAGCATGAAATTGGGCAGTTCACAGTGCTTGGTCGTGAATAGCTTAGACTTGATACGTGAGCTTCTCAACCAAAATGGAAAATTCTTCAGTGGCAGACCTGACTTCTTACGTTTTCATCAGCTGTTTGATGGCGATAGGAATAATTGTAAGTATAAATATATATTTCATTTAAATCCATACATGGAAACCATTCTATTTGTTATACACTTAGAAATTCATAGTAATTAAAAATTACATAGATAGTTAATAGTACAACTTCCGTTCCGCCATTTTTTCTATCGAACGTCGGTAGCAAAGTTGGTTTGTATTATTGTAAAAAAGGGATTATACATATGTAAAAATACCTTCTCTTTGTAGTTAAAATTTTAAATGACCTCTATGTGAAACAGAGAAAGAACTCAGCTGCATCTAACTACATAAAAATAATAAGTAAATTACAACTTAGCTTTCGCCATTTTTCGTCGTAAATCCAAGGATTTATTTACTGTAAAGAACTGATTAAACATTAAAACTAATACCTTTTGTTTATAGTTAAAAATGAAAATTACCTCTAGTAAGGGAAATAAGGAAATCATTTTTTTATTCTATATCAATGGAGGAGGTGGGTCTCCTAAATGTTATGAGACCCACCATGAACAACCGCGCCACATTCCGCGCTTCGGTTGTATTGTCGGCTTTTAACGCCGCTTAAGAGACAATTTTAAGAGCCTCCGATATCCTCACTCAGTCTGCAAAACACAGTACATGTATCGTTCACGCTGAGTATTCTATGAGTTCATGGTATCACTTCGGCCGAGCCGGCCCAATTAGTGCGTCAGCATATGCTTCAGCATGGCTCTCCTACGGGTGAAACTTATCCGCTATTTCATAAAAAGTATATCTTTTGTTGAAAACACATCTTAGCACAAATCTTCGTCCAAAGTAAAAACTAATAAAGTTACAGACACCAATTAGTAATGGTAGTAAAAGAGTTGTTATTATCTTGTGCGTGCTAACACGCATGGGGTATTGCATGCGCGTGCCATGTGTTCATTGGTTACGTAATTTCATGCAACCACTCATAAATAATTGTATAATATATCTACTATGAGAAATCGTTTGAGTTTTGACGTGTTTCTCTATGAAATTGTAGTTTCTAGACGAGGTTAAACTTTTAGATATCTTTCATAGAATTCAAAATCTGTGTTTTTTTATTTTATGAACATAGGATAAGCGGTTCTCTGCACGTGGGCAGACCTAGCTGCTGGTGGGCCGTTGTTTACATGGCCGGCCTTTTAGGAATAGGTTCTCTTCTCGAAGGTCCTCATATAGTAGTGGTTAGCACCTATCTCTGCATGCAATACACTTCACACATCGATGATACAGTAAAAACTTTGTATTTTGCCTCGATGAATAGAATGATCGGATTCGATCGAATGATGTTGATCGAATTTTTTTATTAAGTTGTCAGATTTCTTACTCTAAAGAGTTTTATTGGTTTATACGCAATAAATCCTAATAAGTAAAACTAAAATAAATAAAATTTTGTCTCTACATTAATTCCCTTTTAAAATATTGCTTTACTTGAAACAATGTTTCAAGTCAAAACACCTTAAGAGGGTAAATATTATAATATGTGTGTACATAAGCACGGAAAACGGAAAGTTTGCCCCGGGCGGCATTTAAATGGAGATGCTAAGATCTTATATAAGAAACTAAAAAGTTTTCAAAAACTAAGAAAAATCTGTATCTAAATTTGTATGTCTGTGTAATCGTAATTGTAGTGTATTTCGCAGAGAGAGTGAGGATATCGGAGTCTCTTAAAAAAGCCGCTTAAGTGGCGTAAAAAGCCGGCAACACGACCAATGCGCGGAATGTGGTGCGGTTGTTCATGGGTGACGGTGTTCTCTTACCATATAGGAGACCCACCTATTCCGTCGTCCGCTATACCATGTAAAAAAGACGTAAAATATTATATAAGTATTATATGTATAAATATTTCATTTACGCATTGAAATCATATTTCACAATATTAGCAACTTAAAGACTAAGTATGCCTAAGTTTAATATTTCATACGGTTTGAGTTATATGATATGGCGTGTTTTGAGTGTGGTTAAATATCTCTTAAAGGCCGGCAACACAACCGAGTTACTGATCTCACTTTTCCTAGAGACACTTGTTTGAGTTTTTTAAGGTAACGTTGCGACACGAGCTGGATGCTCACATAGGATACACGCGCCATTGCAGAGCCCCGGGTATGTTGCCGGCTTTAAGCGATAGGTACGCTCATTTCTGAAGGTCCCCAAGTAGTGTTGGTTTGGAAATACCTCGTATGCATCCTTATTTTAAAAAGTAGGATACATTTATTTATAAATTATGCTTGAAGCGTCAAATATAAAAAATTCAATTAAATGTTTATATATTTTAATATAATAATTTCTTTTTAGTATTTTTACAGTATTTTTTCATATCTATTTATACAAAAATAATTTATCTAGTTTATCACAGAACACAGGAATATTTTTTATTTAATTTATTTTTAATTAAAACCAGTTGATTAACTGTAAAATGTATATCTAAGTGTAAAAAGCTTAATTTTAAAATAAGTAAAAAATGGCGCGACATTACCTAACCCAGTTGAATTGACGATTGACATATTTGAGATGCTTCTGTTTAAAGGAAATATGAACAATGGCCGAAAACATATTTCTTTTGTCTTTATTTTAACACTTCATGTAATATTCTTATAATATCTCTATCTGTATTTGCATAGAAAATACATGTGTTTGCATGTAGTTTTTTTATTAATAAAACGCCAGGTCACCCGTGGGAGAGCCATGCTGGAGCATATGATGACGCACTAATTGGGCCGGCTCGTCCGAAGTGATACCATTGACTTACAGATTACTCAGCGTGAAACGGTACTGTATTGTGTTTCACAGAGTGAGAGAGGTTATCAGAGAATCTTAAAAATGCCGCTTAAGTGGCGTAAAAAGTCGGCAACACAATCAATGCACAGACTATGGTGCGGTTGGTGATGGGCGGCGGTGTTCTCTTACCATATAGGAGACCCATCTCCGTTGTCCTCTATACTATAAAAAATTACCTCCAGCCTCACGTAGAATAAGCGGTCATCGCACATGGGCACCCATAGCCCCAGCTGTGCGCTGGTGCGTTAAATAATGCCTGATCAGCGTGCACCTTTAACTTGGAACACGACTGTGTAGTTAGTAATTAAAATATTCATCTTTCAAGGGCAGACTATGTTATTAGGTCAAGTACTTGATGCGTTCCAATTCTCTATATTACAGTAATTATGTAAGGATGCGTTCATAGCAACCTTAAATTGTTTATGGTTACGGCAGCTAATGTAAATCACTGAATATATTACAAAATATTTGTGATACAAAATATTGTGAACGGTGCGGAGACGTGGTCTCTCACCATCGGCCTCATCTCAAAGCTCGAGTCGCGCAGCGACCTATGGAAAAGGCTAAGCTCGGAGTTTCGTTACCCGATCGAATCAGAAATGAGGTGATCCGTAGACGAACTAAAGTTACTTAAAGTTACTTCGTTACGTTACTAAGAATTAGCAAACTGAAGTGGCAACAAGCAAGGGACGTCTACTCATAAGGTGGACAGACGACCTTATAAAGGTCGCTGGAAGACGCTGGATGCAGGTCTCCTCCGACTGGTATTCATGGAAGCCTATGTCCACTCGTCTTATGGCTGAAATGATGATGATGTGATGCACATTACAATTAAAGCCATGATAACAATTATACAATGTCTATGGCTATGTATGTAGAATCCAAAACATAATTAAATAAGTTTCAAATAATATTATCTGTTAGTCTATGATAATAGTTCTAAATTCCCAAGTAAGGAGAGAAATAAATAAATTTGTCTGTTCTGGTAACTACGGGCTCATAGAATACTCAGCGTGAAAGGGTATTTGTACTGTGTTTTGCAGAGAGAGTATATCGGAGGCTCTTAAAATGCCGCTCAAGCGGCGTAAAAAGCCGGTAACACAACCAATGCGCGGTCTGTGGCACGGTTTTTCATGCGTGGCGGTGTTCTTACCGTAGAGGCGACCCACCTGCTTCGTTGTTCGCTATAGGATAAAAAAATATTCCAAGCAAAGAGAATTTGAAATAAGTTTGTATTTTATTTTGTGTCAACGGAAACAATATTTTGTTAAATTTCAAAGCAATTTGGATGAAATAAGTTTTATATTCTATATAATATAAAACTATAATATAATATATATATAATAGTGTGTCTATGCTAACGAAATATTTTCAAAATTATACGCAAAAAGAGCTTTTTTGCGTCGAAATATAATGTGACGATATATCTTAAGATGTAACAAAATGTAGGTAATATTTCCATTTTTGTTAAAGACATGTTTCAATGAATTTAAAAAATAAAAAAGATAGAAATTTTGAATATATTTTACATTTTTTAAATCTTTTTGGATTAACATATATTAGTTTAAAAAAAATATTCTATAACGGACAACGGTGGGTCTTCTATAAGGTAAGAGAACACCGCCGCCCATGAACAACCGCGCCACATACCACGCATTGGTTGTGTTGCCGGCATTTTACGCCCCTTACGCGGCACTTTTAAGGGCCTCAGGTATCCTCACTCACTCTGCGAAACATAGTACAAGTAGTATTAAAAAATATCAACAAACGCTTCAGCTCTCCTATAGATATTACATATACTCTTTTCCGATCACTGATTCTAATGTTTCATTTAC
>DWCF01006647.1:0-12017 GCA_018230265.1 Delias oraia | reverse complement strand
AAGAAAATAAACTTACCTCGATGTAAAATTAATATTTTCAACGGATCCGTTTTAATAAATTCCCGTTTCTAGGTGGCGTTAGGTTTTTTAATCCGACGGCAGATTCAGCAAAGCAGATGCTTTTGTCGAACGATTGTCGTGTTGAAGTCCCGTCATTTTGTTTGGTGTTGCATGCTCCTTACACCTCGAGAGGTTAATGTTTAACTATATTCTGCCACACAGAGTCAAAATCTTCGCACTTTGCTGAAACATTCGTAATTTATTTAATTTAATAGCGGCAGTTGTATCTTTTGTATATAAAGGAGCTCACCTAATATTTGTGAACGACCGCCCATGGACGCCTCTAGCCTCAGAAGTGCCACGGGAGAGTTGTTGTTGGCCTTTGCGGGATAGATACGCCCTTTTTTGACGGTCCTCATGTAGTATTGATATGAAACTATATCTGCAGATAGCTAATACCACAAATTGTTGGTGCACGGCACATATAAGCCTTAAATACCTCTGAAAGAGCCATGCTGAATGAACGCCACGGGCTCACAGAATACTGTGTAAAATCCTAAAATTCTGATCTATTTATAAATAATGATGCTGTTTTAACGTATTATTATTATATAGTGCCTTAATACGTCGCATCCGTAGGAGAGGCATGCTGACGCATATGCTGACTCACTAATTGGGCTGACTCGTCCGAAGTGATACCACGGACTCACAAAATACTCAACGTAAAATGGTACCTAGTTATACTTGAAACAGTGCATCTACTGTGTTTTGCCGAGTGAGTGATTTATCTTAACTGTGGCCATGCTAATGCAACCTCCAAATGTTCCTATTCAGATAGGTTTTTCTAAGATCTGAAGTCAACTTTAATACATATCAATAGTCTAATAGGTAATTTCAAGACTTGCAGGACTCTTGCAATACCAAGACCAAGACCAATAGCAGCTGTATTGGCGCTAGACCAAGACTGCGCCTAAGTCTTGAATTTGGGCAATAATAGTTAAAATATTTCATAGATTACCTAACCGATAGACCGACTTAATTTTAATTTTTGACCCAATATTTTGTTTTATATAAAAACACTAGAGTCGACTGTATAGCGTACTTTAGTTTTCACAAATTATATCTTGAAGCATATTTTTAATGTATACATTATATGAATACAACAATTAATTAAACAAAAATACGATCATTGATGCTTTTCTTGTTTTATTCCCCTTTATACTATAATTAAAGGAAATAAAATTTTAATCATTAAACTCGATGGTAAGCTTATTAAGCAATGGAATGGCATACATACAAAAGTATTACGAAAGAATGGTATAGATACGGTTTTTTTTTAATTCAATAGCGGTCAACGGAGCAGGTGGGCCTCCTATATGGAAAAAGAACACCGCCGCCCATGAACAACCGTGCCACAGTCCGCGTATAGTTGTGTTGCCGGCTTTTTACGCCGCTTTAACTACATTTTTAAGGGGCTCCTCACCACTCTGCGAAATACAGTACAAGAGCCATTTCACGCGGAATAGTGTGAGCCTGTGTTATAACTTCGGACGAGTCGGCCCAATAAGTGCGTCATCATGGCTCTTCCATGGTTTGTAAGTAAATGTTACGTTAATTTATTACTTAAAATTGCCTTTAATTTAATTTATTTAATAATTTCCTATATGTTATTAGATATTATTATTAGGTTATGTATAAAGAACGCATATGTTGAAAGTCTTGCATGTATTTTGTAGAATTTTGTTATGTAATTGTTTTTTTTTTTGAAAACGGTAGCAAATGTGAAGGTTCACCTAGAATAAGCGATCCTCCATCCATGGGCACCCTCAGCACTTGCAGGGCTGCGACTGCGCAGCCTTTACGTACCCGAATATGACGAGTATGTATCCATATCAAACAAATCCACATCGCTCAAGGTTTGGTTAGGTCAAGTTGGGTGCAAATAAAAACTCAAAAAAAAAATATGTCGTCTTATCCTCACAAAGCTACAAATCGATGTAGATACAGGCAGGTGTATTGTTGGCAATTATTCGTCAAATGGTTACGATAAACTTAGGCTTTATTGATTTTATACTTTATTAATTGTTTTATATCTATATAAATATATTTTATATTACTATGAACACCAAGTTTTATATTATCTGAGTGCCCTGCGGGTTGCATGCAACAAGTCATTTACCACCTCTGGTATTATCTATTGAAAATCCTAGTGAACCTACCTATTCATAGATAAAGTCATAAATTATCGCACATAGGTAACCATTGATAAATGGTCAACAACATCATTAATAAATATATATAAATGGAATTATCAATAACAATATATTAAATGAATGAATGTACATTCATTTTGTAATGTAATCAACTTTATTTTCGGTTTAATTAATCATCACCAATACACGCGGCCGTATCCCGGATACGCCTGCCTTTGTACTCCAATTAAGGTCATTACCAAATACCGACAAATACTTTTTATTCTGTTAATTAATTGATTTTTTTGTTTAAATATTATGATACTTCAATATTTTAAAAAAATATTTTACTTACAAATCAGAATTAAACATTTTTTTACACATGCATTACAACATGCCAATGCTTCAATAAGAGAACGAACGTATTCTTTAAAGACTGACTGTCTCCGCGGCTCTGATGGGCTCTCGGTATCCTTGAGCGGTAAACATATCCTAGATTAGCCTCTTGCTAGTTTAATTCACGATTTTTCAAAAAATATACATTTTCTTATTGTAGAGACGCAATAATTAGAATGATAATTTAAGTGTGAACACAAATTAATACAAGCAAATGCCGGGAACTGTCATATCGCAAGTAGAGATCTAAATCAAGTTTTACGAAGTAAATGTAAAAATAATAAAATCACCATGGAGGGAATCAAGTTTCTGATAAATCGTGTTCTTCGTCAGAATTAATGCGCCCTCTCCGTTTAATTGTATGCTATAATTATCGTAATTTAATAAGTTTCCAATAGGAATGTCTTATGTCGCCGCCCACTAGATCATTTGTTTCATTTTTTCTTACAGTTTATTAGCAACAGTTGGATATTGCAAATTAATAGCAAAGTTTAAAATCTTAAGTTCGATTTTTCAAGTCACGAATAATTTCTGTTATATGACGTAAGTAAGTAGTAATTAATTCAGTAAATAATTAATTACTGTTTATAACGCACACAAAAGATAGCCTATATCATAGTTACTAGTGTTGCCCAAATTCAGTCTTCAATCAATCTTGCATAAATGCAAGACAAAGATCGCCTAATTTTAGCTAGACTGACCGAGTAAGACTCGGGCAAGAACACGACTAAGCCTACAAGGCTCTTGCGTCTTGCGGCTATTTTCTGTATTTTTTGGCAGTGATTTTTGTAATGTCTCATAAAATCTTTAGATATTTAAAATCTGTTTGGTCTTTACTATGCTAATTTAAGCTCAAAATGTTCCTATTCTTTATAGGTTTTTCTATGATCTGAAGTAAACTTAAAGCAATAGTCTAATAGGTAATTGCAAGACGTGCATGACTCTTGCTGCAAGTCCAAGACTTGACAGACTTGCAGACTTCCAGACTTGCAGTTGCAGTTCCAGACTTGCAGGCTGGAAGCGCAATACCAAGACCAATACCAGGTGTGTTGGCGCAAGACCAAGACTGGCTAAGTCTTGCATTTCGGAAACACTAGTAGCTACTATTCTGGCTGTAGAAAGTAGTAGACATGCGAAAATATTATAAAAAAAATATTTTTCATGTAGCTTTCAAGAAATTGTTTAAATTCATTGTAAATTATTTAGTAATAATTTTAAATTCTTATATAATTAATAAAAGTTTGTAAAATATAAATAACTAGGATTCAGCAAGCAGAATTTCTCTTTATATGGCCAATGAATATGAATTTATGTTCTGTATTTACACATACTCAGACGTTTAAACATATCTTAGCTATGAGGTAGTAGTATTATTGAGGTGAGATTTTGTTGTTATTTATTTTATTCTATAGTGGACAACGGAGCAGGTGGATCTCCTATATGGTAAGAGAACGCTGCCCATGAACAACCGCGCCACAATCCGTGCATTTGTTGTATTGCCGGCTTGTTACGCCGCTTAAACGACACTTATAAGGGTCTCAGATATCCTCAATCACTCTATGAAACACAGTACAAGTACCGTTTCACGCTGAGTATTCTGTAAGCCCGTGGTATCACTTCGGAGCCGAGCCCAATTAGTGCATAAGCATATGCTTCAACATGGCTCTCCCACTGTGAATATTTCAACTGACCATGCATCGACTGTGTCCGACGTTATAAGAGAATATGTATTAATCAATACGTTCGGTGTAATTAACATAATGTATATAATATATAGCTATCAACATTCAGTAGATGAGTTAGTATTTAGTTTACAGAGAGTAGCTTCTAACTTATACTAGGTTTGTTTTAAAAAAATAAGAGGCTAACGGGCAGGACGCTCATCTAAGATAAATGATCTGCCGTAGACCCAGCAGCAGAGTTGCGGTTGCTGGCTTTTAAAGAATAGGTAGGCTCTTGTTTGAAGGTCGCTAAGTCTTATATGTTTGAAACACTAGCAAATCTCACACCGATGGTTCAGACGATTAGATTAAGGCTTCTATCTTTAGTACCTTTAGTTTTTTGTGGTATAGCAAATAACGGAGCAGGTTCCTTGATGGGAACAGATCACCGCCGCCCATGGGCAACGGCACCACATTTTGCGCTTTGGTTTTGCTGGTGGCTTTTTATCCCGCTGAAGCTATATTTAACGGGCTTTCAGAATCCTTGCTCACTCAGTGAAAGATTGTTAGTTAATTTAAATGTATCTACTGTTTCACGCAGGGAATGTTTGAGCCCGTGGTATCTCTCTAACCAGCTCAATTATTGCAACAGTAGGTATATATTTTAGCATATCCCTTCCGTGGGTAAAAATTGCTTGTTAGTTATTACAAAATCAATATAACTGCTCTTTGTACTACTTTAGATTTATAATATTAAAGTTTGAGTCATCGAGGTGGATCTAGTGTTTGAAGAAGTAAACAAGTTTTTAAAAAATTAATAAAAATAAAAACATAATTATAAAAGTGAACGTACCATCTGCAACATTTACTTAATCTATATCAATGCCTTATCAGTAATCGGAGGGCCATTAAGCCGAGTCGAGCAATTTATAAGAGAAGCTGTTACAATCACTCACTCTGACGTCGATAGACACTTTAAAATTTGATTTAATTTTATAGCCCAAAATTCTTAGTATATAAATACAATTTAAATAAAAAAATATAAAAACCGTGATACATGTTATTAATACACTGATTATTAAATTTAACTTTTAGCGGAAGCTACAATTTTTCAAAATACACTTTAAAAAATAACTCGACTGTTTGGTATCTTGCTAATTACATCTATGTCCTGTTAAAGTTTAATTTATAGATTAATCTGTTACCATAGTCATAGATACATAATCAATAATATGCTTTTCTTAATTGTTTCCATTGGGATTTGAACCGCGTACACGCGCACACCACCTAACCAATTGAGCAATAGAGATGCGTCAAATCGGCTGATATCTTAAAATAAATAGGCTACACGTGGGCATCGAACACTGTCCCGCTGAATGTAAACACAAAAGGCGGGCCATAACTCACAGTACCCCGTCACTTAATTTATCAAGACTACATAAATCTACATGCAAAAGTTCATGCCATACAATCGGCCAACATTTACCTTTTTATCGACTATTTGATTTAGTGGGTGCGACCAAGCTAATCCTTCAAAACGATTGTGATTTTGAGGCACTATTCTGGAGGCTAACTTGCGATTTCTGCGCTGCTATTATCCTTACATCGACTCATTCATTTCACTTAATTTATTGATTTTGGTTTTGGTCTTTCGCCTTTTACGAGTGTATGTAATCAGATTTATATATCAGATTGAGGCAATTGACATTGTAAGGCTTAGAGTTCTTCTGTCTTATTTCGTAGGTAAATATGTATAGTAAAATATATAATTGTTTTGTTTGTAACGCTTTTAACCATTAACTGAATATGTATATGAGAAGAATATATGCATAAATTATAGAATCGATAATTTTGTATCTTAATGTCTATCATCTGTCTTCAAGATACGCTCACCAAATTTATTAATTAATCGATAATCACGGAACATCTAGCCTATACGGGATTGAAATTGTAAGACGGGCTGGTTACCGCACCTCGACGACATTATTGCGCCTATTTTGCGAGGTCTATACGGCATATATAGACAACTGAAAAACCTTTTGTTAACTTGCATAGATTACAGTGTAAATTAATTATTTAATTTAACCAAATAGTACTAAAGTACCTTTTTTATAATAAACTCCATAAGTCTATCGTTATTTTTTCTGTACCCTGGTCCCTGAAAATTTAGCTAAGATTAATCAGTGATTGATGCTTATGATTGAAATTGTTTCCTTTATTCAGAATAGCACTTTCCCTACATTCCTACGTAGGTGTCGCAAACGTTAAAATTATTACTTGCATATTGGGCCCTCGTGTCGCATGCCACTCTGTCCGTTTGTTTGTTTGTTTGTACGTCCAGAACACACGGGCTATTGGCTATTAATCTTAGTAGACTCACGACTCAGACTTGTATGAAAAATCGATTGCATTAACATAATAGTGTTGTGTTCTGAATGCTAATGTCGATAATGAAAGGCACTATTTCAAGATATAAAGTATTGCAATAATAATTTTTATTAATTTGCATTATTGTTTTATCAACTCATTTTGTATTAAGTTGGTCATGCCCTAAGATAATTACGATATTTAAAATCAAACACAATAATTGATCAATATATAGCATTAACGATTAAGATACATTTCAGTATAATTAATAATAAAAAAAATCGGTGAGTGGAGAGAGATTGGTAGGTATTTTAATATGTCTATATATTTATTAATATTATTATTCAATATTAATGAAATGAACACTAAATCAAAAATTATGTGATCACATATTCGAAAACGCAACAAAATAGGAACATTGAGAAAGCATTTTTAAATTAATAAAGCATACGGCACGCAATTACGGCGAAAACAAACTTTTAAAAATGAATTTTTAAGATCTTATCAACTCTTTCAAGTGAGAAATTCCAATCTGAACTGATTCTAATCGATACGTAATAAAAAATGTTGAAATTTCAAGTTTCTTTATTGGCTCAACGAGATTAAATTAAATAATTTTTATTTTGAAAGTGCTAACCTTAGCATTTTATATAATAGAAAAAAAATGTTACTACTTAAAAAAATTTAGCTTATATTTATATTTGGAGAGTCCCGTAGATAAGTGGTTTTATAAGTCTAGTAAGAAGCGAGAGGTATCGCGTTCTAACCCTGGTGCGGAAGAGTATATTTTAATTTATATTTATTCGGTCTCTAGAAGGACTGGACAGGATCCGGGCGAGTGTCTTAATTCTGTCGCACCCTTGAGAGAGCCATGCTGAAGAATATACTGACGCAATAATTGGGTCAGCTCATCTGAAGTTATATAATGGACTTGCAGAATACTCAGCGTGAAAAGGTATTTGTACTCTCTTTCGCTGAATGAGAGATATCGTAGCGAAGTTGTCCATGCGTGGCGGCAATCTCTTACCATGTAGGCAACCCACCTACCTGCTGCATTCTTCGCTTAACCGTAGTAAAAAATATTGAAACCAAAATAATAATCGTAATAACTACAAATCCTTGTACGATTATACGTTATAGACTATAAATGTTATGTCTATAATTAAAATCAATCCTTGTTACATATAAAATATAGGCATTAATTATAAATTATTGTTAAAATTCAAAAGAGATCCATTTTATAGACTATGAGTGAAGTTTATTTAATCAAATGTATTCCAAAACACTAATTAGATTCCAATTAAAAATTGAATAGATATAAATATAAGTAATATACCGAACGCGTGAAAATTCTTCAAATTCATTTACAAACAAGATGTTAATACAAGGGAAGTCGTGGAAAGACCTTAAAATCTTACACTGCGATACAAGATTAAAATGTTCGAGTGAGTCGCAGGCGCAACTAGTAGCAGACGAATCTCAAAACGCTTGATTTCAAGATATAAAAAGTTAAATGTGCTACAAGTGCTTTGCTTCATAATTTATGTGTTTCACAATTTCGGCCGATGCTTTAGTAATTATCACATGTTTAATTGGATTTTTTACACCGTTTTAAAACTGTTAAACGCGCAAGGGAAGACGTCGCGTTGTTTATAAGTACAGAATGCTCGTAATGTCTTTAAATTATTACTTTTTAATTAATTAATGTATATTATCATGCTATAGACTGCCACCTGCCACGGTTGTACGTACCTCCATCGTTTCTTCAACTTGTAATAACTTTATCATACGGGTACCCTCTTCTTGTGTATGCTTTTGATCTGTATTCTTCTATATCCTAGATTTTGTACATTACTATTACCACTTGCCTTTTATAAACTATGTTTCTATATTAATTGCTTAGTCTTTAATAAAATGAAAAAACTATTTTATATTTTTTTATAATTAAATATTATAGCGTACAACGGAACAGATTGAGCAAATGGTAATAGAACACCACCGCCCATGAACAACCATTCATGGGCGGGCCACATTCCACGCATTGTTTGTGTCGCCGACGTTTTATGCCGCTTAAGCGGCACTTTTAAGGCCCTCCGTTATCCTCACTCACTCTGCAAAACACAGTAAAAGAACCGTTTCACGCTGAGTATTCTGTGAGCCCGTGCAATCACTTCGGATGCGCCGGTCCAATTAGTGCGTCAACATGGCTCTTCCACGGGTGCGACAGTATTGAGACACTCGCCCGGCCACTGTCAAGCCCTTCCAGGATCGAATAAAATATAAATTAATTATAATAGTCCGGACCAGGATTCGAATCCGATGCCTCTCGCTTCATAGTACATTTTTAATACCATTAAGCTTGGCTCTCAAAAATGGCACTATATAGCAGACAATTATAGACTGAACTAAGATTTATAAAATGTTTGATATGTATTTTGTGTGTCTAAATCTGCTGTGGTTTGCTTGTATAATTAATTTTTATGAATATTAATATATTTAATCCATTCACAGCCTAAAAGTGATACAAATTAAGTGTCGTTTTGTATGCAGTTGATTAAGCCGTCGGCCTTAAGTCGAAACCGATTTTCAAATAAAAGGTCCTTATACGGTCGAAATGTAATGCGGAGGTGAACGATCGAGGCTGTATTGTAAGGGACTGGGCACAGTACACCCACAGTAGCCAACATCAACGCTGGATCGGCCCTCCCAAGAGCTGCTAACGGTACATAATATGGAGATGGAATATTAGTTTGGAATTACATTTTTTAAAAATCATTTATTATAATTTGTAATTACGTACCTAATACAATAATTAAATATAGATTTTTTTTGTTCTTGTTTGTTGTGAGGCTTACTTGTGAGGTTAAGTATTCTTATAATTTGTCCGCATATTTGAAAGCCAGATAAACTTATAATAATATCGTATATTTATATATATATAATAATCTAAAAAAAGTGAAGTAGTTATTTCAGGTATAGCAAAAATAATTCCCTAATTCATAATTAATTATGGAATTATGGAAAATATTTAATAATTAAGCAATTTTAAGAGTTATTGCTAGATAAATTAAGAAATTATTAATATGTCTTAACTACAATGAAACGATTATACGTTAATTTTCATATTAAATATCCGTTTCCTTGCTAATGAACCCCGAGTACGGAATAAGTAAAAGTTGGAATAACAAATACCACGACATCCATTGGCCATTGTAAAGAACGTATTTAATAATTGAATCGATCGTACATGTTTCTGATTAATATGCACTTTGATCGGCCATTGTGGTTTGATTTGTTGCTAGATCAGTCGACCGATTTGTTGCATTCATGTGGGCGACGGTCAAAAATTGTTTTATGCTTTTGTCGATTTTTGAGTAAATTTTATTGTTAAAAATTGAACAATTTTACTATAATGGAAGTAGGTATGTTTAATGTTTTAAATCAATATTTTATTAATTTTGATATATTTCACGTGGGATTATCTAATTTAAAACTTTCATCTCTAGTATTATTAAGTTTATTAATTGTGCATATTACATTAGACATTCTGAGCAATCTTTTCTAATATGGACTTTAGTTACAGAGGTTCATAACATTTGTTCAATATTCATCGTTTTTGATTTATTTTCATTATTTTACAATTGAGATGACAGAATACCCCTTTTAGATTACAAAGTGGTGATATAAAATTCTGGGAGAATGTTCTAGCCAGTTATTAAAGTCACGGCCTCCACTTCATACCACTTTTATACCTATAGGTTTCCTATATTTCAATCAACAATAAAATAAACAAATAAATGATTAAAGAATGTTTTTGGTTATTTGTTAAATCATGGCACTCTTAAATATAATTACTCATAAAACAATATCTGTTGATCAGAACATTAAAGCCCAATAAAGCAATTAATTTAATAGTCACTAAATCATTTGTACAAAAACAAAATAACCAAAATGTTTTGTATAACGTAAAATTAGTCACAGGTTTTGATAAAAACCATCTTATAATAGACAAATAGGGGAAATATGCCGCCATTAATCACCGTTTATCGGACATAATTTAAAAACCTCTCGATTTTGGACCCATAAATTACGGATTTTACATTTGAAAGAAACAAAAACGAAACTTTAATACGCCGTATCAGAAATAAATCAATCCTAACTGGTCAATTCTACTTTGGTGGTACGTCTTTTTGAGAATACTCAAGCGATACTGGTCCTTATCACTTCACTGTTATCCTTATAATTCCATAAACGAAATCAAAGGTATTTCAACAATTGTAATTAAGGTAGTTTCAACTTTATTATAAAGCTAATAAGCCTAAAGTTCTTTGAAAATTTTAAATTATATAAATCAATTTGATCTGATTTCCTATTGATGCAAAGGTGTTGTGAATGCGACAAGCCGGGTCGTATTGAAGTAGTCAAGTATTGAAGTTCTAAGTGTTTTCATTTAGAACTTCAATACTTATAATTATAAAGCCGCACTAATCCACTTGGAAATTTGCAAAGTACCTACGATAAAACAAACATAAAATCATCTCAAACTTTACTTTCATATTAACTATTAATTCAGTTAAATACAAATAATAATATTGTATAAAATACACATTTAGAGGGAAAATATGTGTTTATATTTCCACAAAGGGATCGACAGCAGTATATAATATTCTTATTAAAACTAGAGTAAGCAGTTAAGGCACATGACGGCCACGAGCGCGTTGTCAGTTTTTAAAAAATAGGTACACTCTTTTTTTTTAAGGTCCCTAAGTCGTAATGGTTTGGAAATACCTCTGCAGACAGCTAATTCATAGCCTATCAGAGCCTAGTCTCAAAGAAAACTATGAAATAATTATGGTATTTATATATTTTTTTGTAAAGACATACATATTATAAATAGAATCACAGCCACACGTAAACAAGTATCTGGAGAAGAGGCAAACATTTCTTCCATGGCGGGAATCGAACCCGCACACCTTATTCTCATACGGGCTTTCACCCTCTGGGCTACTCAATTGTCGTGCGGTATTGAGGCACTAACTTATTCACAGATTTCTATGTTTAGATTGAATAAAAGCTTCAACGCATAACTTTAATTACTATTTGTAACAAGGTACACAAAATGGTCAAGATATGATAAAATACCGTAATGAATCAAACATTCCTCTTATGCACACAAAACACGATGCATTGCAATTTTCGCCGCGCGAAGAAATTTATATAATTCCAGTGTTCTATATTTAATTACCCATAAACTCAACACACTCCCGAATCTCACGCTCTTTAACGATTTACTTAATTTGTAGTTCTATATGAGAGATCTGGATCTGGATCCACATCGCTCAAGATCGCAGCGGGTGGGCGTCTTTGGGGGAGGCCTATATCCAGCAGTGGATTTAGATGG
>DWCF01006646.1:0-12017 GCA_018230265.1 Delias oraia | reverse complement strand
ACCCTTGCTAGTCCGTGATCTCCACTCAGTTTTTGGCCCAACCGGTCACCTGCTTATTATATTGAAAAATAAAATTACCCATTTCAAAAGAAATCAGAATCGTTTTTAATTTAGGCTTGGAACCGATCAAGCTATAAAATATGTCTGAATCTTTGGACACATGTGAAACTGGTCAGTAAAATTTGAGAACTGTTCCGTGAACTTCCATATACAACAGTATGCTACGACTTAGCATTTACATAGTAGCAGGGTTTGTTGTAGACTAATATGGAGGTCTATGTATGTAAGTGTTGTATCTTCAGTTCATTCAGTTTATTAAACTTGGAGCACGATTTAAGATATGCTCACGACTTACTTCGTGTTGACATACACAATACATTCTAAATCACTCAGTGTTAAACTTTTAATGAGTAATGTTAGTAAATGAATGTATAAAATAATGTTTCACACGTGGAAGAGCCATGCTGAAGCATATGCTGACGTACTAATTGGGCCGGCTCGTCCGAAGTGATACCACAGGCTCACAGAATACTCAGCGTGAAACGATATTTGTAATGTATTTCGCAGAGTGCTTGAGGATATCAGAGGCTGGTTAAGCGCCGTAAAAAAAGCCAGCTACACAGTCAAAGCGTGGACACTGGCGCGGTTGTTCATTGGCGGCGGTGTTCTCATACCATATAGGAGACGCACCTGCTCCGTTGTCCGCTAAAGATTTTTTTTATTATAAGGGCCTCTGATATTTTGACTCATTCTGCGAAAAACAAAACATGTACCATTTCACACTGAGTATTCTGTGAGTCCGTGGTATCAATTACGACGAGCCGGCCCAATTAGTGCGTCATCATATGCTTTACCATGGCTCTCCCACGTGAAATAATAAGGAAAATATTTAAAAAAATAAAAACTTTATAGATTTTTTCATCTTTGACGATTACAATTATAAATATCATCTATATCTAACAATGGTATTAAAACGCTTTGGATACAAACTGCGCGGTTTTTTTATTCGCAAATAGGGTATTTTTATTCAGTGCAGAATGTTTGATAACAACCACAGCGAGATCCAAACAAAAGTTTCACAGACTAACAAGCGTTTCGGATTTGCATTCAAAATCAGCACTTTCAAGAAATTTTTGATCTTCTTGAAAATTGAACTCGGGTGTTCATTTCTTTAATAGGAAACAAGTCTTACATTATTACTGATTTATGTAACTGTACATATATATTTATTTTCATGAAGATATTAAAATTTAGTAAATAACAGACGATAATAGGGTTAGAAAGAAATGAAAATATTTTTTTCTATTCAATGATTATTCCTTTATTATTAAAGATACATGCGAGAAGTAGAGCGATAACATGATTAATAAATCCAATTAATACAAACAAATATACATCCAAAAGGATGTATAACTATAAATTGTACTAAAAGTAATTAAAATAAAATTTGTAACTTCAAAAGGAACAGTTTAAAGAATAAATTTGTTTATTTTTAGAGGAGTCAAACGGATTGGAAGACTTGCATCACTATAGGATAATTGCTTCGCCTATAATAGACCTACCATTACCTACATTACCGCGATGGTAGAACCGCGGATGCGTTGCTAGGATTTTAAAAGAATTAGGATGCAGACTTAAAGCAAAAAAAAAGGAAATTACCTAAAGCAATAGCTTGGCACTTCCTCTTTGTACGAGAATCTGAAGCCTATTTGCTGTTTATCGGTTGTCTCTATATACCTACAAGAAAATTCTTATTAAATTTCTAAATCATCTTTTGTTATTCAACCTTTATATAAAATAAATTGCTTGATTAAGTAGATAGGATGAAGATCTATCAACGTAACATTATGTTTAACTTCATAAACAAAATGGTATATTGATTGTTCAAATTTGAAGTCAGTTTTAAGTTATTTTTTACAAAACCTAAAATTTTACTACAAACATATCGACGAAATTGTAAGCTAGAATATTTTTTTTATATTATTGCAGACAACGAAGCAGGTGGGTCTCCTAAACAGCAAGAGAACACCGCTCGTCCATGAACAACCGCGCCACAGTCCGCGCATTGTTTGTGTTGCCGACTTTTTACGCCACTTAAACGGCACTTTTAAGGCCTCCGATATCCTCACTCTGTGAAACACTATATAAGTACCGTTTCACGCTGATTATTCTGTGAACCCGTGGTATCACTTCCGACGAGCAGGCCCAATTTGTGCGTCGGCATAAGCTTCAGCATGGCTTTCCCACGGGTGGAAATAATGTTGTTATATTATTAGTAATTCTGCTATACTGAAGTACCGACAGAACATAATGAAGAACTATAAAATTTTATATGAGTAACAGAACGGAAGCCTACTAAAGTTATATTGTTCGTAGTCCCACTGAGATTTAAGTTCCTTATCTATATGTAACTGACTTATGAAAACTATATTATAGGCCTGTTTATTTTGCGTAGGCAATTTAAATTGTCAATTAAAAAATTAAATTGTCAATATAATGTTTAGATCTCCTATACTTACTATATATATATACTTTATTTGTGATTACTCAAACAACTAAGCGACATATAATGCTGAAATTGTAGTAAAAATTTACAATAATGTATCCGACTTAACGCTAATATAATTGTTAAATTTAATATGAGACAAGCATACGAAGCTTCAGTCATAAAAATTGCATATTGCATTCAAACTTTAGCCTTCAGACGAATACTAATGTAGGGTAGTTGGGAGCTAGAAATCTGTAGGTATGACTGAGGTCAGATATTAAAAAAAACCAGCGTCGATATCACAACAAACCCCGGGGCTTAGCGTCGTTCCGTTGTTACCCGCACGTGACCCGAATACCCACAACCTAATGTTCGTGGATACTTCAGAAATGTTTCCGTTCCGATCTTTTCTTAACCGAATCAGATCTGCGCAAGTAAATAGCTATACGATCACCTTTATTATATTCATTCCATACACTTAGGATTTGGGTACGCCATTTGTATTATGATTTAATAATTCGGTCTTATCGTGAACAGAAATTATGATGCTTCTGTAGATTTATCAAACGTTTTGAACAGTGTTTATCACAGTTTCTTGCGTATCATTAAATAACTAATTTAAATGTTATAACATTGGTATTAAGGACACTATTTCTCTTTGTGATAGTAAAATTGATTGAGATAACAAGTTTGTGAGTTATTCAATTCTATAACTTAGCACTTCGTAGGTTTAGGAAGCAATTTATTTAGTTAATGCTTTTAAAATAGCTGGTATTGAAATATGAAGCGCTGTATTTGGAGCTTATAGGCTTGCACCTTAAAAGTATTTTACCATTCTGAAGAAAATCCCGTGAGCAATTTAATTCACGAAACTCAATGTTTCCTATTTTAAATAAGTAAGTACCAGAATAAATAATGAAGAATTAAAGAGAAAAACAAAATAATTTGAAACGTAACATTTAACTTTGCAATACCTTAATACTTTGTTACAAGGGAATTGTAAATTAGCGAACGATGACAAAAGCGTTGCGGAATATGAAAGTAGCTTTCTGAGAGTTCAATTAGAATATACATTTTTAAATATTCTTTTCGCTTATTTACTTCTAGTTTAATTAAACAAAAGATATCCTCGTTGCGATTCATTATCATAGATTGTGATGAGGGAAACTTACGCCTTACACATATAAATTAAGTGTTATATATGTATATTTATAGTATAGCAGACAACAGAGCAAGTGGGTCTCCTTTATGGTAAAAGAACACCGCAGCCCATGGACTACTGCGCTATAATCCGCGCATTGGTTATGTTGCCGGCTTTTTACGCCACTTAATGTGGAATGTTTAATGGCCTCTGATATCTTCACTCACCTTTCACGCTGAATATTCTGTGAGCCCGTGGTGTTATGTACTTTGGACGAGCTGGCCCAATTAGTGCGTCAGCATATCATGGCTCTCCCACAGATATATTTTATTTATACTTTGATTTTATATAATCTACATCGGGTGGTTATCATATGGTCAGTGCAAATGTAAGTAAATACTACTTACTTTATTTTATTTGGTGGGTTTAAAAAAAGGTCAAGTAATAAATTTTCCAGTTTTAAAAGAGCGGAAAATTGCAATTCATATAACAGCTACAAAATACAAACTGGGGACTTTATTGCCAGTCACAGGAGTCGTGCGGCGCGTGACGTCAATATTGACCACCCATTCCACTGAAAGTCTAATAGGACGAAAGCTTTCGCTTCTGTTTTTTTTTTTATAGTATAGCGGACAACGGAGCAGGTGGGTCTCCTATATGATAAGAGAACAGCGCCGCCCATGGACAACCGCGCAAAGTCCGCGCATGGTTGTGTTGCCGGCTTATTACGCCATTTAAGCGACATTTTTAAGGGCCTCCGATATCCTCACTTACTCTGCGAAGCACAGTACAAGTTCCGTTTTGAAAATACTATTAATATATCTATTGTGTTAAATTGAAGCAGATCAAATGTATTGTGTAACTATCTACATACGAATACTAACTTTGTGTAGGTTAAACTTTTAACAATAAATTAATAAACTTATACGTAACGTAATAAAAACATTTGAGAATTTTGAATGGAGGTGTTGTATATCCATACATATTGTTTATTGATTATTATGAATAATTATTCACAGAATACTCAGCGTGAAAAGGTACTTGTACTGTGTTTCGCAGAGTGAGTGAGGATATCGGAGGCCGTTAAAAGTGTCGCTTAAGCGGCGTAAAAAGCCAGCAACACAATCAATGTGCGGACTATGGCGCGGTTGTCTATGGGCGGCGGTGTTCTCTTACCATACAGGAGACCCACCTGCTATATTGTCTGCTATACTATACAAAAAAAAATTAGGTAGACTTTTTAAGTCTTCAGTTTTCTGTATCCTTTTTCAAACTATTATTTATGTGTTCTTTCAACTTAAAAGGTGGATACTGATATAATGTTTTCGTTTCACTGATTAAATAAAGTGAATCAATCATTAGTATAACGGAGTACGGAAATAAAAATTTCCTTTTAAAACGTGTGTAAAACTCTGAAATAAATATTTGAGCATGAAAAATGCATCGCGGCAGCTTAATACTTATTATAAAAGACGTTTCGTAGCAACATAAAATACTGTAATAAAATGCGGGCTTCGAGCGTTCAATAAAAAATATTAGCAATAAAGTCTTCGTCAAATGACAAGTGAATAACAAAAGTAGTGGTTCTATTACTGACTTTTTCGCCGGTAGCTTTATTTTAAAAAGCACAACAGAGATATTGGCCGCGCGGAACCGAGATATTGCATGTAGCTGTCAACAGCAGAGGCTTCAGCTCGCTTATGTAACTTGTTTTATCTCGCTGCAGTATTAACAATGCCTTGACTCGTGGTTTTCTTCTGCCACAGGCAAGCATGACAGAATAATCAGGTATTATGCATCTCAAGAATGTTTAATAATGCGAATAATGTTTTTTTGTAATTTTTATTTTTATATATTTGGAACTCAGTATTTATTTTTCTTTTTTATACATAATAGATAACATCTGTAACCTAGCCATTTGTATTTGTTTTGAAGTTTTCTCTTTGTAAGCTAAAGTGAACGAGATGCAAAAGATTTAAAGTACATTTTATAAGGAGCTATTCCTTTATAATGATATTCTTATGTATAATTTTAAAGTCGCGAGTATTCTTTCTATTTCGTTGTGCTTTCAACTTATAGACTCTACCAGTTCTAAGTTACAAAGAGCCATTAGTTGCATAATAAGAAGTAACTACAAAACCTCTCAAGATTGATTGCTAATACTATTAATAATAATTGAAATATTAAATATATTATTCACAAAAGATTTCACCCGTGGGAGCACCTTGCTGAAGCATATGCTGACGCACATATTTGGCCAGCTCGTCCGAAGTGATACCACGGGCTCACAGAATACTCAGCGTGAAATGGTAGTTGTTCTTGAAACGGTGCTTCTACTTTGTTTCGCTGAGTGAAGATATCGGAGGCCCTTATAATGTCGCTTAAGTGACGTAAAAGGACGGCAAAATAACCACTGCGCGGACAGTGGTGCGGTTGGTGATGGGCGGCGGTGTTCCATATAGCAGACCTACCTGCTCCATTCTACGCTATAAGATAAAAAATATTGTGTATTACTCCTTTGTAAGATTATAATACTACAACAACAAAATATAACATTTAATTCTATTATTATTCATGTAAGTACTAAAATAGTTAAATATATTTATTGTTTTATTTATTGGTTCGAATTTAGATGTGCGTTTGAAAGGCGCCGTTAAGACAATGTGGCGTGCAGGTGCGAGGATGTGAAAGAGATATTTTCACAAATTCACCGGACTAGTGATAGCCCGTCGCGCTACGTGTCCGGTGAATCAACGACCGCTCCGCTCGGCCGGACAAAAACGGAAAACCATTTTACGGTCCATTGTGAAAGAGGATTGGCAATTTCGTACCGAGCTTACTCGACCGTCGGCTGAAGTTTTACAACGTCTCGAGTATTGAGAAGGTTCTGATGAAGTATAATACTATAAATCGTGTTCAAGCTATCTGACTGCTTAAAATATTGTTTGAATATGTTCTATTACCCACTACTAAATGGAAGGGGATATATTATATATCGATGGGGTAAATAATACTACACATACTTGTAATTAGTGCGTTTAGGCACATCACCTGAAAATTTTATGAAAACTGAGCAGTGAATAGAACAGTCCGCCAAGTCCTCGCCAAGTGTCAAACATCAGTATGGGCAACAGTTTTTATACCTTTCCTAAAAAAGTCAAATTATTATAACAATATTTTGAGAGCCCCGTAGCTTAATGGCTTTAAAAGTGTACCATAAGGCGAAGATATGGGGTCGAATCCCGGTCCGGACAATTATAATTTAATTTACGATTTATTCAGTCTCTGGAAGTGGTTGACAGTTGCCGGGCGAGTGCCTTAATATTGTCGCACCTCCTCACCTTAGAGGTGTTTTCTTACCTCACCTGCACTATTGTCCGCCATAGAATAAAAAATAAAACATATTTTCGCCTATTTTGTATAAGATAAACGATAAGGAACTGGTCTGCATAAAATAAGAAATACGTATACTATCTGTATTATTAAAATGCTCTATCGGTGACAAAATCTTCGAAAAATAAAACCTGTGAGTTTTAAACGCGTCGAAGTCTGATGTTTGTCAATTTTGATATCTGATAAACTGCGCGAAAGTGTAGGGCTCGCATCCACGATGACCACTCTATGTCAGTGCGGCGGTAGAGAGCATTGTGGTAATTACTGCGTCGCGTATGACACATCACATCGACCCAACTCGAATTGCGTCGGTTTCAATTAAATCCTGACATGAGCGGGCCCGTTTACAACAGCTTTTATTCATCGAACGCTCGGGTATAACAAAGCAATCTGATTTAAATTTATTATTTAGGTATACGCTATCAAATGAAATGGTTTTCAGTCACTTCGTATATACCCAGTTTGCCGTTTGAAAGAGACATCCAACTTTCTAAATACTTGCTACGAAGATTAGTTTTGCGCTCACGATAGAAGTATAACTGTATTCAAACTCTCGGAAAACCTTGACAGTAGTTACATTTAGTGTAGGATTCATAAAATTGTTTTGTTTTACTTTCATAGTTTACTATAAAATTCGTAAACTACTATTTATACATCATTTACCTAATACATAGCTACGAAATTTAGTGACATATTAATGCCTTACTTATTCGACTGAAAGACATATCCGAATTCTAAAATTATTATAGCCTTAATTAATTGAAATTCCTTTAGCGGCGTTAATTAATATTATAAAAGGTATAGTCATATTAATTATAGTATATGTGTGACGTGAACGTTCGTGAAATCAAGAAATTCGAATACTTAAAAGTTTCAGTTGACAGGCGTCGTTCGAAACAAATGAATGTTATTTTACAATTTCCGTTCGGGAACATCGCGAGAATGCTTCCATTTGTCTCCAAGCTCTCCAAGTGCTTCCCACTGGGGTTCTTAAAACGAGTCAACTGCCGCTGCGATAAGCACACTAATCCTTTCGCTTTCGTATTTCTCGCCTTCTTCTGGGAATGGGCTTAGGCATTTGTTTATGATTACTATGTTATTGGATTAGTTGTAAAAAGACATCACTTCTTATTGATTACTGGGCTTTTCCTGTCTTGAAAGCCGGGAGGATCAAGCCGAAAGCAAACGAAGTAGGTGCTTAAAGCTGCTTCGTTATAGGGATATATAAGGAGCGCTGATTACCAAGCCATTATATACTGTTATTTTTCAAGGGCGTTCTCTGTATTACAACATTTGTATGCCAATTATATTTTAGTATAACGGGAAAAGTCGATAAATGGCGACATTTCTTAGCTATAAAAGAATGTTATAAGATTTTTGCCACGATTTTTTCTCAATAAGATTAGCGATGGCCTCAGCAAAACTTCTAAAGTATAACAAACGATAATAAATCAAGTCACTAGGGGATTTTATATCGCGGTAATATTAGCCCCGTCATCGTATACTAAAACCTGTTGAACATGTGCCCTACTTTGTCACGAGTATCACCTGAATTTGTAATCTACGCGCTTAAAAGATATTACATAATAAGGTGCCGAGAAAAAGGAGGATATATTTTTTTTATTTTTTGAAATCATATTTTTATATTCGACATGATTGAAAGATTTTGACAAAATTTATTGACATTAATAAAGCCTAATAGTTATGACAGATATAACAATCGCCAATTGAAACGACGCCCGTACCTCACTAAGTACTAAATAATGAGAAAATACATAACGAGATATATTGTTTAGTTTATTTTTTGTAATAAATATAAAAATTTTCAGAGAAAAGTATTAAGGACGTAATATATGAATTGAAGTTGTTAGAGAAAAATGTTTCTTTCAAAATAAGCTGACGTTCACACCTGCTGTCGCCAGTTTGAGAAAATTTGGAAAAATGGGGGTAATTTTTCAAATGTAAGTGCCTGAAATGATGGGTTTTCGTAATTTATTAATGCTCGTACTTGTCAGAAACGTTCTCATGCTACGTCCAAAGAAGAATATCTCTTTTAAAAATTTACTACGAATAAAATATAATAAAATTTATGAGAACATGAGATATTGTTATTATCGGCTTAAGACACATAAAAATAATCAAACAGTTAACATTATTGATTAACTTTAATATTATTCTATCGCTCTTATATGTTTAAATAATAATTACTGTTATTAATAACAAAGCTATAAGGAGAAATAATTTTTAGATTTACAATTACAATTTTATCAGTACAAAAATAACAAAGTGCATACATAGAAAATTATTTATTTCAACATGCTCAAGATAGAAATTTAGTTCAGGTAATATATTTTTGGCTGTGATTTATCTCCAGCCAATAAATAATAGCAGTATTGATAAATCTTGGAAGTTACATTACGTCAAACAATTTATAAATTCGATCGCGTACTGAGCCCACAATTTTCAAGCTTTTCGATGGCTAGAGTGTACATAAAATGAAATTTATGGGCCGTAACGGCCCTTCGAAAAGCTGCCACAAACGTGCTCCACCGCCATTCCGTACACCGCAAATTCAACGAAACATCTTCAAAATTAGGATTTGTGAGAGACAAAAGGAAAAATTAAGATAATTTAATCTAGTATATTCGTCTTGTACTGTTGCAAATTTTTTTAAGTTATCAATTTGTTAAGTGTATTTTGAAATAGATCTACGTTTAGAAAAGATAAGAAACTTTCATTATAATAAAAACTCGGAAAAGATGGATTAGAATTTTAGGAATAAAGAGACACCGCAGTATTGAGTCGTCTCCTTGATCTGTTAGTGGTTCACTCTTTTGTCATTCAATCCGTGTACCGCTGAAACAAATAAATTTTTCGGCGGGCTTGGCTGTAAGGGACGATGGCTGACTTGACTATTAACAATGTTATCAATGAAACAGATATAAATTTAACTTATTTTATAAAAATAAGACATTTGTAAAGGATTTTTTAATTAAAATAAAGGCATTTGTTTACCTTATCGTTCTATCGTGACGTTCAAGCAACTGTGTGTTTATGTTTTTCATTTAAAGTTTAAGCATATAAAATTGCTTTATTCTAATATATCAAGGTACATGTTCATCTTTTCACGCAATTCCGTTTAAAAGGGTTTCGATTTTAATTAATGTATTAATATAATGCTTTACGAAATAATTAAACCATGGATGTTGCCCTCTTATCACCTATTTATAATTTTAGTGTCGAAATGTTTATTCTGAATTTGTGTGAAATTTTGTGACCTACCTGATGTCTAAGAACCAGTCAACATCTATTTTTCATTTTATCAAATATAGTTTTTATTTTTTGATTCAGGTTTGTAAACGTACTTTCCTACATTTTAACCCTTCTACGATCAATGTTTATTTTAAGTTGCGATATTAGTGCTTTAGTAATTAAAACGGTAAAATAATGTTTGCTAGTGTGGGATCAGCTAGTTAGATAAAAAACTTGAAATGTACCGAGAGACATATTAGAACAGAATATTTATACATAAAAGCCAAGAATTTAATACAATAGGATTAGTCTAGATCTATACCAATTGTGTAAAGTACCAAGCAAATATTGTTTGACGAAATTCGTTCTAGTTTCTATTCCAAATCTCAGTAAGTTTAACAGTAAGTTAAATTGAATGTCAGAGAGCGCAGTATAGTGGATTCAGTAAATGCCTCTCGTACAGGAACATAGTAAAGTCTAAGACAATCCACTGCTTTCTGTCGGCTTTAATTTCAGTTTAGCTCTTTCTAGAATGAAGCCATTCCGCCGTAATCGATTGGCTTTATTTCAAGACAATAGTAGGTAATTCTTCATAGCAACGAATAACTTTTCACTCAAACAAACTGTTTAGTACCTAATGTAACAGATTTTACAAATAATTTATAATCTGGTATTACAAATTGTAATTTTAATCAATTCACGAGGACCATCGAGAAGTTCATACTTAATAAATATCGCTCTACAAGTTGGTACATAAAATTGCACTGAAAGGGCAAATTGCAAATATTCAAGTCTTCAATAGGTGCTACGTCGTTAAATGAAAACGGACGGGCGAGGAAAAAATTTGCACGAAAAATAAATACTTTCTCGGACCGCATGTAACGTTCACGCCGAACGCAGGTGTGACTAATGCATCTGACCCGTTTCATGGTGACGAAGGTGCTAATATACGGTACTGAAACTCCCGCGCTCATCGCGTATTGATTGTATCAATGACAAATGCTTCATTTGTTTAATGATGCCATAATCCTTGTATTATAACGCCACACGCCAGATGCATTATTTCTATCTAATACAAATGTTTCTTTTATTGTAAACTAAGTTTTAATGCGAATATCAATTCGTGATGGTAATTTAATATTAATGTTTATTAATAATTATATGTCAAAAATACTATATATGCTTGAAAGAAAGTTACAAAGATTTATCGTTTGAAACGAGACCTGAATCGTTGCAAGACATCTCAATTTTATCATTCAGCTACTGCCTTTCTACTTTATACTTTAAGAGTTTCGTTGCCGGGCGATATTTTAAGCTATGTTACTATGTCGTCATTAATAGCGGGGTTGACCCCGGATCTAAATAGTATTTATAAATAAATTTATAATTTATTTCGATTTTTAGAAGTTTTTCACAGTGACGGGGCGAGTTTCTCAATACTGTCTTGCGTATGGGAGCGCTATGCTGAAGCAAATGCTATAGCACTAATCGGGGCCGGCTCGTCTTAAATTACCAAATAGCAAATTCAGTAAAGTCAAATACCAGTTTGAAATAGTACTTATACTGTGTTTCACTGAGTTTTTTTTATAGTATAGCGGACAACGGAGCAGATGGGTCTCCTATATGTTAAGAGAACACTGCCGCCCATAGACAACCGCGCCACAGGCCGCCATAATCACATTACTACTTCGGAGCGAAGAGCGAACGTCGCGTCGTCCAACCTCGACGCGTTACGTTTTCGCG
>DWCF01006645.1:0-12019 GCA_018230265.1 Delias oraia | reverse complement strand
TGCCCTCTCCATAGCTCGCTGAGTGACTCTGAGCTTCTCCATTAGACCCATCGTAAGCGACCACGTTTCAGATCCGTGGGAGAATACCGGAGGCGCCCATGAAATTAAATAACACAAATGGCAAAACGGTGAAACCCGGCAACATCACCAAAGTGTCGATTATAGCCCGGATACCCATGAGCGGCAATGACCACTTACCATAGAAAACTCGCCTGTTCTGTTGCCTGATATATAATAAAAATAGATAGTTTTTGAATTCAAATAACCTGAATTTTCCCTTTAAAGAAAACATTCTTCTATGAGAGGTTTTTACAATTCTATGGATTAATATTACATATAAATCGGGAGATTCAAGTAGTTAGCCATATTAGACAAAGTGCACAAACTCACGGCTAGTCAGTTTTTGTCGACTTCAGTTAAGGAGACATTTACGACCAATAAACATACATATTCACGAATCGGTCCATTCATTGCAAGATTCCGTACATATATATATATGTAGAAACTATGTGTGCATGTAAAAGCTGTCGTTAATTACAGTTTATTACAGGTTCTTCGTTCCCAGGGCATAATACTATTTTTATAACAGTTTCTTTATTCTTTTTGAGTAGCTACCATTATGTTTATATATCTTTAACAGCCTAAATGGCTAAATATTTTATTTGTATTCATATTGTTTTGAATCAGATGTCTTAGATTTGAGTTCCAGAGAAAAAATATTTGGTTGGATAGACAAAGATGACAGTTAAAATTTATTTAATTATACTAGGTTTTATACACATTTAAACCCCACAATATACTATATAAGTAAGAAATGTTGAAATTAATAAATTTTATGGTAAAGGAACCCCAAACAATTTAAGAGTAGTCATAGCAACTGTAGCCATGTGATGAAATAACAAGTTTATCAGTTATCGCACAGGATTATGAGCTGTATGTAGAGGGGATAAGGTTGGCGTTATCTTTACTGTTCAACAGAGTGTATAGACTTAGAGTAACGCAATTACTGATTTAATTCTCTTTTACGCGACGCCCTTAACAATGCATCCTCAAAATTTGTAATCTATCAATTAGAATCTTCAATTCAAAATCTTTTGTATTATATAAAAGAATTCTGGATATCTTTAAAACGTTTTATACAAATTCTTACCTATACCTTGTTTTTAAGGTAACAATGCATTGTATCCCTATCGCTAATAGGCCAACAACGCACCCGTGGCTCTGCAAGGGTTGAGGGTGTCCATGAGTCCACTTATCGTAGTTGAGTCGTTAATCACCATTTTTATTAAATAATGATCAAAATTACCACAGTTATTAATTAAAGAGTGATATCGTGGGAGAGCCGTGAAACGGTACTTGTAGTGTGTTTCGCTGAGTGAGTGACGATATCGGAGGCCCTTAAAAAATGCCGGTTATGCGCTGTATAAAGCCGGCACCACAACCAGTGCGCGGAATGTGACGCGGCTGTTCATGGGCAGCGGTGTTTTCGTACCATGTAGGAGACCCACCTGCTCCGTTGTCCGCTATACTATAAGAAAATCATTATACAAATAAATAAAGAGTGTTCTTTTTCTAGATTTTGTCGATTGCTTGACAATTGTGTACAGAGTTACTGCCGCGAGCGTTCAAACTGTGGGAGCTCAAAGTGGGCCACGTACCTTGAGGTTGTATTTGCATCGGCCGGCCTCGCGCGGTCGTCGCTCCGGCCTTATACTGATTTCCTTCCTTCCCATCTTAGATAAATAATATTATTTAACTGTTCGTTAACTTTATTAACTAGAATTAAAGAAATAAGGTTAGACGACTACTTTAAGGTTGTACAGTTATTTCTCTTGCGATTTTTATGCACGCTTGTACTCTATACTCCTGTGATACCTACCTCATGGCACATACTACGTAGAACTGTTTGGTCTTACGTACGCTTGGAATTCTTAGGTTAAAATTGAATAACAATGTTTGTCTTTTCACAACTAAAGCTTAGTTGTGAAAAGCATTTTGTGCCGCGCATCACCTTTTTGTAGAATTAGCTGCCTGCAGAGTATTTCCTAAACATAACTTTGAGACCTTTAAAAACTGAGTTCCTATACCTAAAAATTCGGCGGCACATCCGTGGACTGCAAGGACTGGGGAGTCCATAGGCGGAGGAACGGTTATCTTAAGCTTCCTGCTTTTACGCCACCGGTTTCATGAATATTATAATTCCTTTAGCTAACAAGAATTTTCAGTAATGCAATTAAAATATACCACATTTTCAAGTAAATCGTCTTTATTTTACATACAACCTGCGACAACAGACTGTATACTAACCAGAAGTATGTAGTTAACAAAATCAGGCAGGTGTTATAAAAAATGTCTTTAAAAGGTGTTTAAATAATAATCAATAAATATTCCACAACAATATTACTTAGAAAACCGTACCCTTAATACAAAGATTTGTATACTGTTATATGTAGATTGAAATCAATTTTCTAATACATATTTCCTTTACAAATGTTCGTGTTGAGTTATGAGTTTTAGTGAGCTTATCCAAATACAGTTTACCTCAATTAATGAATTTATTTAGAAAATATTCAGCGTGAAACGGTACATGTACTGTGTTTCGCAGAGAGAGTAAGGGTATCGGAGGCCCTTAAAAGTGGCGCTTAAACGGCGTAAAAGGTCGGCAACACAACCAATGCATGGATGGTGGCGCGGTTGTTCATGAGCGACGGTGTTCTCTTACGATATAGGAAAATCGCCTGCTCCATTGCCCGCAATACTTTAAAAAAATATATATAGATTCGTCATGTATATTTAATTTCTCAGTTTGGTACAGATATAAACATGAATTTTATTAATTTTAAATTAGTTTAGAAATTAATTCATTAGAATTTGTCCTCCAAATTTCTTTCCACAAATTCCTACTTTCAACAAAAGCATCTCTCTCATTATTTTTAACTAAAACTATTTCCTCTATAATTTTTTTATTAAAATAAAATTGTCATTAATAAAATTGAAATTATTATAATTTTAAAACAAAATCCAAAAGTAAAGGGTGAAAGTTATTTAGTATACAATTTTTACATTCTAGTTTAATTTTTATTTTTTATCTATTTATTAATCGCAAGGATCAATGAAAGAAATCGGTTAGAAATGTAGTATTTTTAAATTATCCTATTGAAAAGCCATCCGTCATAATTAAATAATAAATATTTTAGTTAATATCTTTTAAGTTATACTATCCACTTTATAGAAACCACTTCTAAGAAATTTATTCAATTCAAGTTACAACGGTACTAGAAGTTGATTTTTTTTTAAATTCTATAACGGACGAAGGAGCAGGTGGGTCTCCTATATGGTAAGAAAACGCCGTCGCCCGTTGTGTTGACGACTTCGCCTCCGATATCCACACTCACTCTGCGAAACACAGTAGAAGTACCGTTTCACGCTGAGTATTCTGTGAGCCTTGGTATCACTTCTGACGAGCCGGCTCTCTCACGGATGCGACAGTATTAAGTCACACGTGCAGCCACTGTGAAGCCCTTCCAGAGACCGAATAAATTAAAATGAAATTATATTGTCGAGACCGTGATTCGAACCTGTAACTTCGAGCTTCATGGTACACTTTTAAAACCCATGAGGCTTTCGTGATAGTTACGTGAATTATAAAACAAAGAAGAGGGTTGAATGCACCGCCCTACAGTGCACGCCACAAGATAACATCTTCAGTAATATATTCATTTCAGCTACTCGCTCACGAAGTGCCTTCAACTACAACCTAAATTATAGTCTAGAAATAATTTAATATTACAAAGAGTTTCGTTCAACGAACTGCTTCTATGGGTTCACATATAAAAATTGTGTTGGATATTTCATTTATCTAGGAAGAATAGATATTTCTATGTATATAAGAGAAATATAAAAAAATACAAGAATTAAATTGCAACTAATAGTAATTGTACTTTTGCCTAGGTTTAGGTTGTCTTTAAGGTGGAATGCAATGTTATGCGAACTACATCTTATATTTAAGGAAAATATCCTTGTCAAATTTTAAAAAGTTGAATTGCCTGTATGGCAAATCAACCATTTAAATAGAATTTACACTAAAAATATTGAACAGACATAAATGGTTAGATAGATTGAAACGCTTGACCCGAGTGCTGCGGCGGCACAGCGTTTTAGTTGCGACCTCGGAGTAACAAATATATTTTTCGGTTGAGTAGGCACAAAAAACTTTTCACCTTCTTATTTGTCTAGAAAATATTCAGTGAGTTAGCATACCTATCTACCGCATATCGGAGTTACGAAATATTCATTTTAAAGTACCTACTTGCATAAAGATTACAACTTTATCCTTGTTCAGATGGAGTCGTACCATCAGCTAGTGTATATAAAGTAAATTACAAAATCGAATGAATTCAAGTCCATAAGTTGTCGCTGGGACGTCGCGTGCCGCATTGACCCAGTTCGCGGGTTCGGTGCCCGACTGAGGTCGATTGACTAACTCGCGAATCTGCATCGTGACGTCATTAAGTTTTTGTTTCACTCAAGGCTGCTGGCTTGCATAGATACGGGTCGAGTGGAAAAACTAGCGTTCTATTGCCATGAATTAAAAATTTACCATCGTTTATACTTTTATGATTCCGTTGTTCGTTAGTTTATTAAAAAGTTACATTTAAAATTGTAATTATTGAAAATATTTCATTTATATTGCACTTAACTTAAATATTACATTTCTATTCATCAAGCCAAACAATTTCAAATAATCAAGGCCTTGAGAAATTAACTATTAATAATCAGAAATAACAATTTTTTATAAAACAGTTTAGACTTAAACGACAACATTTTTACAAACGATCACAAATTAATAAAACTATGTCATACTGTCACAGAAGACTCAGCGCGAGTGTGAATATCGGAGGCTCTTGAAATGATACCGCTTAACCGGCGTAAGAATCTGGCAACATAGCCAAAGCGAGGATTGTGTCGCCGTTGTCTATCATTGGTTGGCGGTGCTTTCTTACCATTCTCTTACTCTTAACTAAAACACCAGCTTTCAATTAAAAGAAATTGCATCGAAATTAATCTATTCTTATAGAAGCTACGTTGCTAAGTGTTAAATGAAATCTTTTAATTTAAAAAGAAGCCTATTTTTTTACATACGCGTCCTGTACATTGCATATAAAATTATTTCAGACTAGAAAATCCTCAAGGTTCACTGCGAGCTACAGCTGGGAATTGTTCACATCTAATTTAATTATTCCATCAAATTATTTTAGTAGAAAAACACCGTTGTACGTAGAATTAATTTTCAATAACTCTGGAAACAAGTATTGTTTCACCCAATAAAATCCAAACAATGGATCCATTACATATTGTTATAAGAACGGTCTTCTCAGCCACATAGACGTTACAGGTAATTTGTTCGAATAGAATTTATAAATTAATTTTTAAAGTGTATTTAATCTTTTTATGGGAGTGATAGCGGCGAGTGTTAACATTGTTTTACCCGTGAAAAAATCATGCTGAAGCATATGCTTACCTATTTTTTGGGCAGGTCTTGCGGATTTATACCACGTGGTCACAGTTAGTAAAAACTTGAATTGTATTTTTCTGAGTGAGTTAGATTACTGGCAAACTACAAAGTTACACCGTTTAAGTAGCATAAAAAGTCGGCAACGCAAACAAAGCGCAGAATGCGAAGCTATTGTTTATTTGCAGCAAATTTCTTACTTTAAAAGAACCCGCCTGCTCCATAAATGAGCATTTAATTAAAACTAATAATAACATACCTATAAATGTATCTAAGATTATAAATATTCCTCTCTAAAAATATACTGTGCTCGCTATTTACCGAGAAGTGTATATAAAATGATATGAGATTGTAAATCAGTGGAAGAAATATTCTGACGCTTTAATTGGTCCGGCTCGTTCGAAGTTATACCATGGGCTGACAGGATGCTCAGCGTGAAACGGTGCTTCTACTGTGTTTCACTTATATATTATATATTAGTGAATATATTGTAGGTTCTTGAAATTATGCATCTTAAGCGGCGTAAAAAGCCGACAACATACCAAAGCGTGGACTATGGCGCGGTTTTTTCTCTTTAAATATATAAGATTATAAGACAATATAAGATATTATAAGAAAACTACCTGCTCCGTTGTCGGCTACACCATAAAAACGTTGGTGTATACTTAAAGATCAAAATATACACCAACTTCATCTTATATAAATACCTTATGTAAGGTGAAGGTACATATTGAACCCGAAAATCTGGAAGCCTTATCGCTGAGGCCACTGACCGTCTAGAGGGCGAAACTATGCCCTTAGCTATTGCAGCGAATTACTCCACACTTAGACATTTTGTGTAATATTCGCGACTCGTTTTCCTCTTAATGAATTTTTATGAAAAACTTATAAAGTGTAATCTTGCTGTATTGTGAAAAATACTATAATTTTAACAATGCTTTGTTTGAAGAAAATATTACGTTAAGCTATTTCATAATTTTCCCTCATTAAGTAACTTAGAGCTGAAAGATTTAGTTATAAATTATATATCTTTATCACTAAGATATTTTGACTATATTACAGTCCAATCCTATGTTTTCTTGCCTTAGCTTCTTTAGTCTTGGGATTTTTTTTTTAATTTAAAGGGAACAACGGAGCAGGTGGGTGGTTCAACTATTTGGTAAGAAAAAATCGCATCACAGTCTATGCTTTCGGTGTGTTGCCGGCTTTTTTGTGGTCCTCCAATTTCCTCACTCACTCTGCGAAACACAGTACAAGTACCGTTTCACGCTGAGTATTCTGTGAGTCCGTGATTCTTTATAACATAGAACAATATCTGCTCCTAGCTATATCTTATGCTGGTTTTATGATAATTAATCTTATCAGAAATGCATTCAAATAAGTAGTTACTAAATTAATTTATTTAAAAATACTTTTTAATTTACTCAAAAAACGTTTTTTTAAAATGACTATTGGAATAAGACCTTGACAGCTTAAAAAAACATCATCATCATCATCATCATCATCAGCTCATCTAAATCCACTGCTGGACATAGGCCTCCCCCAAAGACGCCCAACAACATATATACATTAGGAATTAAATATAAAAATTTATTACCAGAGTATGTAATTAAGGTATTGCTATAATATAATTTAATATTATACGGTAATATCTTGTCTAGTTCAAAAAACTTTATCATTGAAATGATTTTGGTAGTCCTGAACAGCCTTCAGACAGGAGGTTCAAGTGTCAGGAACTTCAATCCCGTAGGACGAGACGTCCTTGCTAGGGCGGTTATCGACTTATTTGATTTTAGTGCGTGTTCGTGTATACTAAATAATAGGCTAATATTTTCTTGCTTAAAATATAAATGGGGATTAGGTAGATAGTTTTTATCTCATTATTAATATTTTTCTTATATAATATTCTTAGTTCAGTATAAAACTATAGTTACTAACTGTAAAAGTATTTTAATTATTATTTTTTATATTTTTAATTATTTTTTGTTTGAAGTAAGCATTTTATTTTTCTTCACACTTAATTTATATTTCCACGAAAGCTAATAATTAATACGATATATTACGAGTATAAATAATTACATAACTTTCAGGATTATGTTGATCCTAGAATCCCACTACAGTACATATTCAAATGGGATTTATATTTTAGACTAAATACAAGGCAAATTCTCAAAGCATTTAATTAAGATTAAATTAAATCATTCTATAATATATCATCAAATTATTTTTGTTGTTTGATATTTAAGAGGTTTCTTTTTGATATATTAAGTATCATCCTTAAAATTAAAGATCGCTAAATAAAACGCAAGATATATTTTTTGTTTTAATCATACATTGTATAAAATAAACACGATAAGTAAAATCTTAAAATTTATACGATAAGTCTGAAATCCGATGCCAAGAGTTGATTTCAAGTATTACAGTTACAAAGTGAATGTACCAATGACATTGTGGAGGGTCGTAGCACCTCGTAGCCGCACCGACCTCTACGCGGCTACGAGCCCGTGGGCGGGCGTATTTGTGCACTCTTGTGTAATGCTATTCGAGTATGTATTTATATTCATTATATGTTTTCACATAATATGACATATGGCGATCTAATATCTTCTGTTTCTGTTTATTCTTATCTTCATATTTAATACCAATTGACCCGACAAACGTTATTTTGTTAAATAATTTATAGAGTTATATGTATGCTGTCGTGGAATTATTATAGGCATTAATAACCTCTGATGAATCTCTAAACATTATCGTTCGACTGTTTTCTCTTCGGCTTAGTATGAAAATCCGATTTCCGAAAATCCTTTTAATTTTTCGGGATATATATAAATATAATACATATATATATTATATATATCTGTGCTATTAAAAAATAACGTACCCTTGTGCTTGAAAAAAAATCAAATTCAGTTCAGCAGATTCGGATATTACCTCTTATAATGTTTTTTGAAAGTATAGCGGACAATGGAACAGGTGAGACACGTGTATGGTAAAAGAACACCGCCATGGACAAGCGCGCCTTAGTCCGCGCATTGATTATGTTGCTGGCTTTTTACGCCGCTTACGACACTTTCAAGGGGCTCCGATATCCTTACTCTGCGAAACACAGTTATAAAATATTTTCTGGTTAATGACTAACAAATGCTTTTTTCAATATTTAAAATTTTTCTTTGATTCAGTTCCAAAGTCTACATATAGATTATGTAGATTATCTAGTTTATAAATAGATATATTACATACTAAGGCATGACCTAGTAGCTACAGTATTAGTATTTGTCCATGAACAAATATAGCATAAGGACTACCCAAGGACATGTCCGTGTCAAAAGGACGACCTTTAAAAGGCATTTTATCACTAATGTATTTACATTCATTCACAAATGTCTCTCTTGAGACTAAGCTATTGTATCGCTTTCCACAACTGAACAGAAATGCGTCTTATAAGACTAAATAAATTCCCTAATAAAATTGATTTTTCGTTATAAGAATTTCAGTATATAATTTGGGCCTCAGCGCTAAGATAATAAAAACTGTAATTTAGCTATAGAATAAAACATGGTACATCAGCTATATGATAAAAAAATGCACCGATACTTATTTATTTTCAAATATTACTTAAAGGTTACGCCAAGGGGCCCATAAAATGCAACCTTCTAACTCCTAGGATATCTTAATATGTAGTAAGTAAGTATTAATATAATTTGAATTGTATCAAAGAAAACGAAAAATACTATTCATTTTTTCACGAACTGACAAAGTTTCGGACATCGTTAATTAATTGTAGGATAAGAAGCTACAATATTTTGTCATAGAAAGGCCAAATTCTTTTTATGACAACTTTTATATAAGATATATATATATATATTAGATAATTATATAGCGGTATTATCGTAATGGACAAAAATTTAAATTGTAAAATGCTGAATTTACCATAAAAAACTACTTAACGATGGAAAAACCGCAGGGCGTAGCGCTGTAACTCGTAGCTCGTAGCCGCGTAGCAAGGGTAACGGCATTACCCGGGTCGGCCCGTCTGGCGGACGTCCCGGGCGCCGGTGCAACGAACTAATCGGGACGTTACCGCTTCATGCAACGTTATATAGTCGCTTTTTGGTTTTCTGTCGGTTTCATTCGATTTTATGTGTGCGTGATAATATTTTATGGTGTCTGAAAGCTCTTGTTATTTACAGGTGATATTTATTACTTTAAAGATAAAATAATTATTCTGTACATGAAAATATATTATACCGAGACCATTGTTTATTTAAGTTTAGTAATTATGCTATACAAACGCCGCCTATGTTGGTTTATTCCAAGGATCTCTTTCCACTTTAACAAACTTTATCAAAATTATCCAGCGGTTTTCATGTGAAATTGTAATAAAAAAGCATAATCAGCATTATCAATGTTTAGATTATGGCAACTGTTATAACTTATATAATATAAATAGCCTAAACATGCCTTCAAGCTCTTAACTTTACTTGTTTGGTCCCTAAATAATTCACATACTTAATAATGTAATTATTATTAAATTATTTCCAACTTATTAACATAAAAATCGGTTACAGACCTAAAACTGTACCTTAGACGGTTATCTTAAAAATGTTTTGTAGTTAAATAACTAATTATGTAATAACAGTGTAGCCCCATCTTAAACTAAATTGGAGTTATGTAATAATGTTCGCGTAAAGGTTGCGCGGCGACTGTCTCGCCCGGGCGACAGTGCATCGAACTCATCCGGGTCTCAGACCAAATAAATCCCAGCTCGAATTTATTACAACAATTATATTTATCGTTGATATTTACGCGCAATTTGAAACAGTTTTAATTCACTGTTATTAATCACTCGCTTATAAGATACTAGCTAATCCGGTAAACGTTTTTATATTATAAAATATGAAAGTTACATATCCTAGCTGTCATGGCCTTTTTTATAAGCATTATTAAGCTCTACAACTTTTTTTATGGAAATGGTAGCAAACGAGTAGGCTCACCTAGGGTATACGGATCTCCGCCCATGGACACCTCTAGCCCTTGCAGAGCCGCAAGTGCGTTTCCGGTCTTAAGGAATATGTACGTTTTTTCCTTGAAGGTCCCCAGGTCGTATTTGTTTGGAAATACATCTGCATAGCAGTTGATTACATAGAGTGGTGGTGCGCGGCATAAAAGCCTTAAAAAACGCTCTGTTGTGGAACGAAAAACATCGAGATGAAAACGATGAAACTTGAAATTTATACTACAACTCAATCATATATTTCTCATCGTAAAAGCAGCGTTCGTAAAAAACCATTACCGTTTGACCTTTTTGAAACTGTCAGGAACGTATGATCACACAGCGAGTAGTCATTCCAAAAAAAAGCATTGACCGTTTTTCTTCGACTTACTTTACAAATCCTAGTACCACGTTAAATCCTTATGATTGTTTGGGTTAATATGTATCCTATGTAATTCACAAATAACGTAGCCAAATAGTTAAATGAAATTTCAAGATCGATTTTATAAATTCATAGATTTTCTCCTACAAAGTAACAACAACTTTATCTGTTTATAATAATTTTTTAAAATTAGTACCTATATAAGGATTATTACAGGAATTTTATTAAAAAAAATAATAATATTTAATCATAATTAAAACGTTTAGAACAGCGCTAGACATTCAGTCAGATAAACTTAAATAAACGTGTAAAGGAATAAATTTGAAATTATAATCCCATCATCACAACGTTATCAACTTGATCATACATTTTTATTTTCTTATACCAAAGGTTTTGTTTCACACGTATGCGTGCCCCAAATTCGACCTATCTCTGAATATTTTATGAAGAAGGCCTAATATTTATTTAGGTCTCACTCAGAACCTTTCACATACACGCATACTTTAGGTAGAAGTTGTTTTGATTTCGGTAATTCACTGAGGACTGCCTGTGAACCATTCTATTTGCAGCTACATACTGTAAATAATTATTATAAAAACACGAGACACATTTTTTTTTACTAACGTAAAATTAAATACCTAATGTACAGTGATATTTAAAAAACTTTCTTTATACTATATTATTATATTGTATTAAATTGTACTTTAAAAAATTTTAGTGTTATCTTTAGGTAGGTACCAAAATAAGCAACACTTGTTAAAATTAAAAATGTTATGGGTCAATCCCTGCATCTTAGTTTCGGTATAATAAATAGGAATTTTCTATGAATGACTATGCAGTTTGTGAATAACTTATAGAATGACAATTGAAAATGGTATTAGGTAAATCCCAATTAGCTATATATTCATCGGAAAAAACCTATTAATAATATTCTATTTAATAGTATAATTTATACAGGAAAAGGGCGCTTAAGGTGACCGTCTATCCTATGTGAACATCTTGGTGTGCCACTGTTTTCATAAAAAAAATAACTCACTTTTAATATGCATTGCACCCGTGGGAGAGCCATATTGAAGCTTATCATCATCAGCCCATCTAAATCCACTGCTGGACATAGGCCTCCCCCAAAGAC
>DWCF01006644.1:0-12020 GCA_018230265.1 Delias oraia | reverse complement strand
TACGAGTTAAGGACCTTCAAAAAATAGAGTTCCTGTCCCTAAACAGCCGACAACTCACACGGCTCATCAGAGGCTATGGGTGTCCATGGGCGGACGACCACTTTATCCTAGGTGAGCCTTAGACTCTTTTGTTTCACGATTAAAAAAAAAACAAATGCGTCAATAGTAGGGAACAAAATTTTGTATGAATTACTGTTTGTGCTAAAAAATTATTTTAAATTTTAAATTATTTTCTTTTTTTTTAATGCCGTTTAAGAGGCGTAAAAAAGCCGACAACATGACTAATGCGCGGACTAAGGCGCGGTTGTCCATGGGCGACGGAGTTCTTTTACCATATAGGAGAACCACCTGCTCCGTTATCCGCTATACCATAAAAAATATATTTACCAAAATATATATAGCGTGTCCACAGATAAAACCAATGATGATAGTACCAAAGCAACCGACAAGTAGTCCTGCATTTTTGAAAGCTAACGGCATGGCCAACACACCAGAACCAAGCGATGCCTTCAGTAAATGAGCCAACGCTCCTAGACTCCTGTAAATGTTTAACACCATCAACCAATAATTTTACAAAAATTTATATAAATGGCGACAAACTAAATAGGAAAAAATTAGATGAACTAAAGATAGGACCATTCAAAATTCTAAAAAAAATATCTATTTCAATGTACGAAATCAATACTGGACACAAAAAAATAGAATCAAATTTTCCATATCTCAAAACTAACACCAATTAACATGAAAGAAGAAAATGAAATAGAAGACAACGAAACAAGAGAAAGTGATACTGGTGGATTAAGAGATTTCACTATAGTTTGATGTAAAATCTTCCCAAACGGGGGAAGTGTAAAGAAATAAATTCTTTAATTTTATATTTGCCGCGCTCTCATTAGCGTCGGTAAAAGCGTAATTATCTAAGATGTGAAAAGGAGATAGAGACAAGAAAACAATACGTGTCATTCTATAGACAGCATGATACGTGGCATAGCACTTGATGTTCACAGTGCTTAGATAAAGAACGAACACGTGTCTTTAATATTACAATCAGGGATTGCAATATTAATGACAGTGTAATAATAAACTTTAAATGTCGTTTCTCTAATTACAGAGTCACACAATCTAGTTATTACTTTTCGATACCTTCTAATAAAATAGTTAACCTTATATGTATATAACTACATGGGTTTTTTTATTATTAAGTAATTAGATTAAAAGTAATTTGATAGAAAATTAAAAAAACATAATGAATTGTCAATAAATTATCATTGTCATAATGTTTTATGATGTACTTATTATAAAAGTATATCTGTAATTTTATTCAAGTCATTATAACTCATAAAGTCACTAGTACTTTCACGTTTATTAACTGGAATAATAACATTTAATATGGGATTGGATTATGTTCTCCTTAATGCAATAAAAGTAGCATAAAATTTTGTGATTTTGCTGTCATTAAGATCATATTAGCATAAAGGCTTTTGTAGAATAAAATCTTGAGCTTAGATTTTTTAAATAGTGAGTTTTCCTGTGGAAAAGGGCCTGAAAAGCTGTCAATGCAGTCGTGGCTCTGCAACGGCTGAGGGTGTCCATCGGCGAAAGATCGCTTATCCTTAGTGAGCCATCTGCTCATTTTCCACCATTTTTGTAATATTTTATTTTGCCTTTCCTGAGATTTTTCTTTCAAACTGAATGTCCCTTCTATAAAGGCTTTGTCTTTCAATCTTTGGGAATTATAAAGTGAAGTAAAAGGCACAAAATAACCGGTGATTCTTACCTGACTAAAAGCAAGAGTCAGTGACCTATGTCAGTGACATTATAATAAAATTGGGGTTAGTTTCTTCGTTTAAGACGCAAATATTTAAATAAAAGTGAGCAAAAAAAAATTTGAAAACTTACGACGTATTTGATTCTAGCGGTCTATTTTTCGCAGGTAAGTACGGGTCCAAGTCTTCTCGGGAGCCATTGTAAGCTAATTCTATTCTGAAACAAAGAAATGTACATGACCATCGGCATAGCATTCATATTTTGTTTTTGGTTAAGTTTTACACAATATATTCAATTTAGAATTATGGAGTTTAGAGTTAGTAAATACTCTTTATTTTGAAAATCATGACTCTCTTAATTTTCAAACCCGAGTTTGTTTACATAAACAGTAAGGCATGAACAATGAAATTGTTATTTTCTCGTACACAAGAATGAATTATACAAAAAAAATCTTTCATTTACACGAACATTAATTAGTCGTATTTGAAGTTGTCTTTTCTATGCACATAATTTTAAGATTTCAATTTATTTCAACCTTCTGAGATCCTTAATAAATTCTCTGCGAGTCGTCCCTTCACCCGTCATGACGAATATTCTAAACGCTCCAAGAAACGTGACCATATATCATCGATATTTAATGAAATTGATCCCAATTTATCGTATAGCGTGACGAAACAAGTGTTTTCCATTGCATCATCTTAAACGTGTGATTTTGCATTTTTATTATTCTAATTACACTGATGCTATGTTTAAGAAATATGTATAACTGTGTGCAACATACACAGAAAAGAATAACGCTATTAAACATCCGTTAAAATGTTTTACAATACTGAAATCGCTATTTTTCACATATACATATATAATTTTTATATTTTATTTTTTCATTGTTTGAAAATGATAAGACTGACGCAAGAAATAATGACGTCTATATTAAATATATGTATACAGTAAAGTGCATAATCTATCATAAATTATTTTCAAATAATACAAGTGGTTTTCTTAAACGAATACAGTACTAGCAAAATTATTTCGATACTGAATGTTTAGAATATCTACGAATAATTTGGGTCATAATTTCCTAATCAATGCAAATTATTTAAATCAATTGACTGTATAGCGTATACAATTTCTTAAAAAAAACTTTTTCTATCTTAAAATTGGTTGAGTGTTTTTGTTATTGTTTCAGAATTAATTTAATTTTACCAATGGGAGAGCCATGCTGAAGCATATTCTGACGTACTAATTGGGCCTGCTCGTCCGAAGTGATACCATGGGCTCACAAAATAGTCAGCGTGAAACGGTACTTGTACTGTGTTTAGGCCCTTGAAAGTGCCGCTTAAGCTGCGCAAAAAGCCAGCAACACATCCAATATGCGGAATGAGGCGCGGTTGTTCATGGGTGGCAGTATTCTTTTACCATATGAGAGACACATCTGCTCCGTTATCCGCTATAGCATATAAAAAAAGAATTATATAAAAATATTTTTTTGTACGATTCATAAACATTGTTCAAATTTCTTGTATTCAATTATAATATTAATATAAATGATTTGAAGTTTATTCCACTACAATGGCTAGGTGTGCTAATTTTGGTTTCGAATAGTTAATCAAAGATTTTAAGTTGAGAAAATAATATTATATTATAAAGTGATTGTAAATAAAGTAATAACTATTTTTAACAACAAATAATTTTCCTATATAGTATAGCTTATTTTTATTACTTAAATAGGATGCTTTGAAAAATTATTTTGCTACTATAGTAATTACAGACCACTACAGCTGTTTTTTTAAAAATTATATTAAATTATATTAAGTTTTAAGAATCGTATTTTAAGAAGACAGACATTTTTTATAATATATATCATATCATAATCTGACGTTAATATAACCAATTTTGCAAAAGTTGTGAGCGTAACACGCCAGGTAAGACAAAAATAGTTGTTACGCAATGTGAATACTTACTTGGAGCTGTATGGGTCGATAGCGCGTCCTATTGGAGCCACGGGTACATCGGATTTCCCATTTCCCTGTCCTATTGCCACGTTTTCCATTCTTTAACTTGACTTGACTCTTGAGTATTGGCGATTTGAAACTATCTTGTATCTTGCATCGCCACGAAGCCTTCTATAAAGTGATATTAATGGTTTTAAAAACATTACTTTGTTAATTTCAATTAAAGAATGAACTAATTTTTATATATTATAGAAAGGACACATTCATATTTTTGTAATGTACACTGTTATTATTATTATTATTAGATCGCCGGAAGACGCTGGATGCAGGTCGCCTCTGAAAGGTATTCATGGAAGTCCAAGGGGGAGGCATACCTCCAGCAGTGGACATCTTACGGCTGAAATGATTTTTCTTTATTAATCATCTTCCTATGCTTTGCAATTAGAAAAATGACAGGTGAATTGTTGACGTCCAGTTGTGTCTGTCTCGTTGTCCAAAGACAGATCGGAGTTTGGAAAACTTCTACTACTTTATCATATGAATATATGTAAAAAATATATAATTTATTAAAGACTTAAAAAATTGAGAAGTGTATTAATGATTTAAAATTATTTTATTTTATTTTTTTAATCCCCTCGTAGATCTATAGGTACCTTTAAAAAGTAGTTGCGAGTACGTTTAAGGATTAAATTTCTAAGCGTTGTATAAAATGCTTATGATTTACTTTACGTTACAATTAGATCTTAAACTATGAACATAATTCTTATAAAAATTTTATATTCATATCAAGATACTTTAATACAATTTTCTCCTTTTCTTGCTTTAATTAAAAATTAAGTTTAAAGGAGGAAACACCGCCGCCCATGTACAATCGCGCCATAGTCCGCACATTGGTTGTGTTGCTGGTTTTTTACGCCGCATAAGCGACATTTTCAAGGGCTTCCGATATCCTCACTCACTCTGTGATACACAGTACAAGTACCGTTTCACGCTGAGTATTCCGGAAGCCCGTGGTATCACTTCGGAAAAGCCGGCCCAATTAGTGCGTCAGCATATGCTTCGGCAGGACTCCTCCACGAGTGATACTTTTACTCATATAGGCTTTTTTATGAAGATGTTTTCACGATAAACTTGGAATGTTTTTATTCAAGGTCCTTTGTTAACGAACAAATATTTAAGTTAAAACAATTGAATATTATTTATGTATTAAATTGAATATTAATTATGTGATTTAAAACATTCTCATGAGTAAAGCAATCGCTAAATATGGAAATATATTTATAGTTATAGAAAAGATATATATTACACTTACCAGAGCTAGTAATTAGTGATGTGTATTGAGGTGTCTTATCATTGAGGAATCTCTTATCAAGTCTCAATTTTCATCACGTGTAAAATCTACACATGATGCTGTATTTTTAAATTTGTATACTAAGAACATATTTAGTATTATCTGTAGAGAATATATATATATATATATATAAGTATTACCTACATCATTTTCGTAACAAAGTTAAAAACCTATAGTATTAAGGTGACGTGTGTGAGAATTTTGTGGTTTTTATGATAGACGAAGATTTTATTTACGAATCCAAGCCGCTATACGTAAAAAGAAGTATTAAATGACGTTGTCAAATATTAAAAACGAGTTACAATCAAACAAGATCCTGATTATAAAATATATATTAGTTCAAGTTCTTTTATATCAGTCTTTGTGTGTCTTACAATTTAGATAGCAGTTATGCCCGCTGTAAAGTATTTAAAACGGTTATCAAAGGACCTATAGAAGGTCTTTCAAACCATGACTGATTATTGTTTTACTTAACATTGCTTTATTAACTAATAAATTAATTATATATACATTGGAAATAAATTAGATTTCATAAACTAAATTTTATAACTTTGTTATTGACGTTTAATATAAATTCCCTAAATCCAGGATGTCAAGATTATCTCGTGTTTGGCTTGACAATGGTTTTATATTTATATGGTTATATATATATTATATATTTTATATGGTTTTATTATGTAATCGGTAAAATTATTCGTTTTAAATACCATTTTAAAATATAGTTTAAATTTCACAGTATTATTTCTTAGTTTAAACAGGTAATTAAGTTTAATGTAAATTATTTAGCACATCATGTACAATGCACAGCTGTTTTAATTATAAACGACTTCACAGAGATTTTGAGGTGTTCTTATCTATTGAGATAAAGATTAAAATGTTTTTCTCATTTTTATTTCCAGAATGAAAATAATCAATTATAATTTTGTATTTATTTGAACTTAAATATTACTAATGCACATAATGTATATATATCTTTATTGATTAATTTAAAATAAAAAAGAAATACGTTGTAAAATATAAACTGGGCTAATATATAAATAAGATAAAACATTCTATTTATTTTATATTTACATTAATAAGTTGTATAGAATATTTTTCAAAAATTACTAATATATAATTAATTAAAGAGTTACTAACATCATTTTAATAATAACAATATGTTGAGTGTTTAGTTTCAAGCAAATGGCTAATAGACCAAAGTCTTTAGCATCTTCATTTTGAACCCAATTCTTATAAGTAGTCTAACACTATTGTCAGTTAAATTATTCCTGATTATTTTAATGGTAACAAGTCATTGAGCACGAGGTGAAAACCACTGCTAAGAAAACTTAAATAGCCTGGTTTTAATTTATTTCAGTGTGTCAAATTATTGTTAGTCTTATAAAACTTATTCAGCGTTAAGTTAAAAACTCCATTATAAATTAAAAATCCTGTATTCAAGAAATTTTCTAATACACAGAGTATATTTCTAACTATCGGTTGCTTTCAAGTCCAACACACAAAATTGTAAACTGTTGACAAATTGTGTGATGTAGTTTCTCATTCTCGATCAAAATCCGTAGAGCCTTTATCGAATTGTTTTTACCAATATTCTCTTTTCCTTTGTTATCTTACTTAATAATAATTTTACCTAGGCTTGTAGGCTGTAAGAATAAACAATGTAATGGTAAAGAAAGCAATATTAGCGAGATTTTTTCACTAGACCTATATACCTTTATAATTTTATAATATCAAATGGAACACTAAATATTTATGAATCTTTATTTAGCGATCTGTAATTAATTTTTCCATAGATATTATTAAGCGAAAGCAAATTTATGTGCTTACTAAAGTATTCTTCACTAAATTACTTTGGAAGTTAAACAGATTGGTTATTAACATTTTGCTATAATTTGATTGTTTAATAGCTATACAAATATTTTTAACATCGCACTACAGAAAATTAAACGATCATTGCTAACATATTTTTGTATCTGTCATACAAAATAACATTGTACTATCGTCTACACTAAACAAAAGGCAATCCATAAACTAAATTCGAAATTGTTATCTAGCAACTTAAAGCAAAATTAATATTAAAAGTTAAGAAGGAAACACGATATTTTTTTGTAAAATTCTAAGTTAATATTGTAGGTAATATTATGTGTATTGTAATTATGTATTGTTTGATAATATTGTAGCTTGTAGGACCATCAAATTTAATAAAAAAACAGTCGAATTGCTTAAAAATACGGCAATTACTTTTAATTTAACCTATGTCGCTGGAAATTAGTGAAACTATTACTACCAGTTAATAGTAAATAGTTTATTTTAAACTTTAATATTCAGTTTTATCAGGTATGTTAAATGGGATAAATTATGAATCAAAATCCTCGTTTTGCAAGATTACTAAGACTTATGAACAGACATTGGAAAATAATGAATATTAAACAAAAGGACCAGGTAGTTACAATAACGCGACCTTAAGATTGGTATTTTAATACCTATCTTGTTGTAGGAAATATTTTATATGAAAAATTCTAAATTAATCATTAATAATAATAATTAATAAGTAATTGAAAAACATTACGTTTAGTATTTTTCTAAATGTATAATTTCTTGGCTGCTAATAATTTTTCCTCGTGTAAAGTACTATAAGATAAAATTTATCTATTAGTAAAGGTATAGAAAATACGATGGCTGAAGATAAATGACGAGGCTGATACTTATGATCGTGTTCACCTCAACGAAAACTGATATTACAGTTGACAAATTACGTAAGTAAAATAATCTTTAGTACATTCTATTTTTTAAAAATTAAATCAATCAATTAAGATGAAGATCAGTTTTAGAACATTGTAAAAGTTGCAATTATTTAGGCGAGAAATTCATTAAGATAATATGTTAATTCTATTTAAGGTTATTCTTAAAAAAACACTTTAAACATCCAGCAATGGCCACTAAGGATGTTCCACAAGTGACTCAGCGACCTCAGAAAGTGGAACAAGGTTTAAACAGTATTAGTATTATCATTCAAGTCAGGTTTTATTTTAATTTCACTATAAGCAAAATGTATATAGGTATTTAAGCATATTTGTAGTGTTTTATATTATTTGGAATTCGCCCTCGCTCTTTGGCTGTTCATTTAGAGAATCATACTTAAATTAATGTCGTTAAAGGCTTATTTGAAATGTTTTTCTTTTTTATCCAGAACCAGACAGGTAAGTTTTTATATTTGTTAAAAAAGTAAACATGATTTCTTTAGTAAAGTTTTTTTTCAATTTTACCTCGTTATTGTAGACTTCAAAGATATGTTGTTTATTAGTATCAAAGTATTCGATAGTATTCAGAGTTTTTGACATTTCAGTGAATGAAAAAAATTGGAATATAAAGTGGAATAAAGAACAATTTTTAATGTTAAGTTCTATACAATACCTATATTTTCATTACAGAGGGTGCTTTGTGGAATAAATTTGAACATAACTGTTTAAGATATAATACCGTAATGTTTGATCGGAATTTTTAATTTGAGCATGTTACTGTAATACTTAAAAGCAGCCACGCCAGTAAATATTTTTCAAGACAATTATTATTAATGCAACTGTTTCAAGGTATTAGAGAGGTGAACAAGGTAAGGTAAGGGTCATAAAATAGACACAAAGTTCAATTAATCTTGTTTTGAAATAGCAGACAATGTTCGAATGTACCTCTGTTATGGTTATGTTTCCAATGAATATTTAAGACAGCTATAACTGAACTGCTATGATGTAACGAATAATACCGAAGAGCTTCTAAAATATAAATTATTGTCTAAAACTCATCTAAATCCTGTTCTATTGTTCTGAATTGTATGAATTAGAGTTAAGACTATGGTTAGTGAAAGCTTCGTAGCTTAGTGGTTTTAAAGTGTACCATGAAGCGAGAGGTATCGGGTTCGAATCGCGGTCCAGACAATTTTACTTTAATTTGTAATTAATTCGTTCTTTGGAAGGGCTTGACAGTGGCCGGGTGTCTTAATACTGTAACACCCATAGAGCCATGCTGAAGCATATGGTGACGGACTAACTGGGCCGGCTCGTCTGAAGTGATACCATGGGCTCACAGAATACATAGCGTGAAACAATAGTTGTACTGTGTTTCGCAGTGTGAGTGAGGATATCGGAAGCCCTTAAAAGTGCTGGCGTAAAAAGCTGGCAACACAACCAATGGCCGGATTGCGGCGCGTTTGTTCATGTGCGGCATTCATATAGGAGAACCACTTGCTCCTTTGTCCGCTATAGAATAATAAAAGTGACATAATAAATCCACTCGCTCGTAAATACTAATGAACCAAAAACAGAAACCTGATATTTATTTTTCATAGGTTTTAAATTAAATACGATTTAAGATTTAGGGATTAATATATAGATAAAGAAATAATACAATACACCATTCTAAAATAATATAAAAGAAGTGCCTTTCGTTTAAGAGCAAGAATGCGTTAAGAGCGATAACGTAATAACAATATAATAACGTAATATATTTCCTCACGGTTTTGGTTAGTAGCACAGAATTGTTTGTGTCGGTAATTTTGCCTTTCATTTCTTATGCATTGAAGTCTTCACCTTTTTTAGTCTTCATTTTGAATAACACTCTTTCTTGGACGCGCAAGCTGCTTCTTTAATATGTTATAACCAGTCGTTGTTCATTAGCATTGATATAATTTGAGAAAAAGTGAGTGTTTTTGTAGAGTAATATTTATATATTATATTAAGCATAGATATGTTGTTAACATTATTGTTTAATAATATAAATCTAATTTATATATAATATCTCTATATACCAGTAAAATAAACCTCTAGGTAATTGTCTAATAATATATATTTAACGAAAGGTAAAAGATCAGGAAGTAGATCTATATAACCATAACGACGCGCGAATACCACAGAACTTCTTGAATGTCGACCAGATAAAAAAAAAAAAGAATTAAATTGAACCGGTTCTGATCAATAGACAAAAATTCAACAACTTTGATTGCATTCGTTTGGCAATAATAATTATTTTATACATTTGAATAATTTATACATACAAAAGGATACGCCCAAATCGATATGATTTTATTTGTATCAAATAGAAGTAGTTAAACTATAGTACTCGAATAAAGATAACCAATTGGCGGAACTAATTGTATAATTTACGCATAGGTTGTAATGTACATCTTATAAATAATTTATGTGTTTATATAGTCTATATTAACTTTGACCTAAATTTATTATAAGTATAAGATGTATATGTATTATTTAATTTGTTAAAGAAGTTAGGACCAACAATGTTATTAATGTTTTTTCAAGCTTCTCTTAAACATATAGTATATATCGTTCTATTCATAAGGCACGTTTTTATACATTGTAAAAAAATTCCGTTTACAAAAAGTTAACAAGACATTACAATTACATGCGTAATTATTGTACATATTTTATTTACATATAATAACATGATTATTATATATTTAAATTATTTTTTATAAATATATGCTTGATATATTTTTCTTACAGTCCCGGATCAGCTTTCAAATATTCGCCTTATAAAATTTGTATTTGTTTCTTAAGACTCTAATTTATTATATTTTAACGTACGTTTATAGACCATTTAATTAATTATTTCATTCATATCATGGAACTTTAGAAAGACCAAGATGTAAAAACATCATTATATATTTTAAAGGATCCTAGAATTTTATAGAGAAAAATTGTTTCTTAACTAAGAATCTACTTTTTAAATACCTTTATAATGTCAAAAATCTAATAATCTAATTAATATAAATAAAAAATGTAATACTTTTATTAAGGTTGAATAAAGGTAATTAATTATGTTAAGGAAACTACAAAAGGTTGTGGAATTGCGAACGATTATCTGCCATCTGGAATCAGATGGACTAAAATAATGTAAATTCATTTATTTTATTGTATTAATATTAGTAATTAATTCTAGATATGGATAATTGTTACTTACAATGTATTATTACGTGTCTCTTTTGAATGCACTGTTTTCAATTTATGTCCATAATCACAATACTATTTATTTATCTTCGACGCGTGCGCACTGTTCGCAGTTTAAGAAAACATTGTTTAAAGAAAACATTCATTGTTGACAATCAACCTGAGAAGACCAGTCTAATAAGATCCATTAGAGTACGATGTTCATCGATTGATAGATTAGTTCAGTTCAAATTTGTCTCACTTAGAACTAATGTTTTTATGTTATAAATAAACAACCTATGATTATTCTGTTAGCAACCACCGTTGAGGTTCTCTGGCATAAAATGTAATTTACGGAGATCTTCAATACAAATCCAGTGAAACTATTTATATATATAGGAATTGAAATAGATAACAAAGCTTTTTTATTGAACTATATGTGTTTATAGATTTAGTCAACATATCGACCGAACAATTGCGGCACAGCCATACCACCTTTGGGAAACCAACGATGAGGCTACAGCGACCTATAGGAGGAGTCTATATCTCCTAAAATATCTAGGGCAGAAGGCAACGGGAAACTAACGATTCTATTTCCCAAGAAAGTCAGCACGAAAGATTTAGGAACTCTGATGCTGACTACGCTCCTCAAACAGAGGGTCCGACAAAAGAGAGAGAGATAGTTTTAGTAGCTTGGAATAAGTATCAAAGTCTTACATAATCAATTTATTTGTAAATATAAATAATAATTACTATATATTAATCAAGGAAGTCAAATAATTTAAGATACACTTTTGCATGCATGTCACATTCTTCGTGTAAACGCTCTTAAACCTGAAGGCCATTTACACACTTAGACGGCAAGAAGCTGTCGTTGAACTATATTCAAAGGCTTATTCTAGTCCGGTGGCAACCTCTTAAGAGATCAACCGAGCACGTCATACATTCCAATGCACGCTTGTGCTCGTGGTTAGGAAGCGTGTAATTGTTCCATTAGATTAAAGCTGCAAAAAA
>DWCF01006643.1:0-12022 GCA_018230265.1 Delias oraia | reverse complement strand
GAAGTGGCAATGGGCTGGCCACATCGCTCGACGAACCGACAACCGATGGGGAAGAAAGGTACTCGAGTGGCGACCGCTTACCAGAAACCGCAGAGTGGGACGTCCCGCCACGCGATGGAAAGACAATCTCACGAAGGTCGCGGGCAACGGGGACCCTGGGACCGCTGAACCCAGATCGCGCAAGATCGTAATAGGTGAGAGTCTTTGGGAGATGTCCAGAAGTGGACTTGATAGGCTGATGATCATAAGAATAGGGATTCTATAGAGGCAGCAAAGTTGTCGCTGCTTTTAGGAAACGACACTGGAAGATTTAAGGAGAAGCTAACCTAGAATAAGCGGTTCTTCGAACATGGAGACTCAGCCTCTGCTGGCCTGAGTAGTAATTTAAAGTAGGTACACTCAATTATTGAAGGTCCCCAAGTTGAATTGGTTTGGAAATAACTCTGCAGGCAGCAGATTCCCCAGAGTGGTGAAGCGCGACATTATGCCTTAAAAACACTCAGTTACTGAACGAAAAACATCGAGGTAGCATGGATGAAACTTTTATTCTACCTCAATATTCGAAGATGAAATACAGCTTCAGGTATTATTCCAAATTCCCCTCGATAACTGCGAGTAATGAAAAGGCACTTCTATTACTAGAAACACTCCAATCTAAAAAGTATTTAATTTTTTTGTTGACAGTCAACTATTACATAGGTCAAAGTGCCGAGTAAGTGATAATGCTTTTTTACCAAGCTGCCATTGGGTACGATAAATATGTTATATGTTGTTTGCTACGTATCAGTTTTAGCCTTCTCGCGATTTTGAAAATTGGCTGTTATTTAAACTTTTGTGGAGTCTTTTAACTTATCCGTGCATTTCTTTAAATAAATTAATTTTATAACCATTTTATCGCAAAGAAATTTCATTCAGCCAATCTCTTTTTTATAGTATTTTTATATTACTGGTTAATATACAGTTACAAATATAGAAGATCATTAAGATTTCTTAATTATTATTATTCAATAATTATGTATGAATACAAAACGTAGGTATCTCTAATTGTAAAATGTGCACCTGGGTCAAAGAATTTCCATGAAAACTAGAATTGACCACTCTTATTTGTGAAGATGCAATCATAAATTCTTTAAAATATGATTTTTAATATTGTTAGCAAAACTGGTGCTTTGTTTAACCTAATAAACATTTGAGTTAAAATGGATATGCATGGTTAACACTCCGTAGTATAAGGTATACAATTAAGAAGTACAAGTTATGCGCGAGTGTCTAAGGCAGCCGAGCTCTGAATTAATTGCAACTTCCACCAACTTCAGCCTAGGTTACAATTGAATTAAAATATAATTATTGTGATACGAAGAGGTGCTTGTACTAAAATGTATTAATGTGAACAAGTTAATATGAACGGAACAGGCATAGCCTCCCAGGCAACGGCGTTAAATGTTGTGCGATATTCACTAATTAATCTGTTTTTATATGACTTCTTTTATTCATAATATTACCTCGTAGCCTCGTAGCGAAGCGGTCTTGTAAGATAGTGTGAAGTAGAGAGTTTGATACCTGGTCTGAGTAGAATTTTTATATATACCACATATATATAGATAGAAAATATATAGATAGCACGAGCACACAGAATACCATCATGAAACAGTACTTGTATTTTGCTGAGTGAGTCATGATATCGGAGGCCCGTGAAACTATTAATAGCCGTCAATATTAAACCGCAGGTTAGCAAGTTCTTTGGGCAGCGGTGATCTCTTACTATAAAGAAGACTCGCAGATCCGTTGTTTGCTATGCGATAAAAAATTTAATTGGACATAGTGATATAATGTTTCAGAAAGTGTATCCGAACAGCCCGTGTCCACTGTTTGCCACCGCGCGCCGTGTGACTGTCAAGGAGAGGGGCTACATCCCAGCGCCGCAAGTGGTGAGGATATGTCAAGCACCTATCGACGACACCGTTGACACCACCTATCTGAAGCTTGCTCAGCTCGCTAAGAATTTAGGTAACGCACCTCCGTAACCCTGACAATTTTTAATCACATGCCACGGTTAGGGTTTGGACCTTAACACGGACTGTTCAAAATATTTACGACGTCAGAATCACTGTTCTTGAAGCGTTGAAACTGCTCATGGCACGTTATTTTACTAATAGCGGTCTCACCAGATGTCTTTGAGAGCATTCTATGAGTATTGAGCAAAATGAAAACCTCCAGGAAACGACTAGAATTTGGTTCGTAAGCTGACATGTTGAATCGAGAATATCTTTATGACATATACACATATCAAGTAATATTTCGATAACGTTATATTTCGAAATAACTAAGTTTATGACATTTACAATGTATTTATTTCGACTAAAATCGGAACATACGAAATAAGCATAGACTGGTTTTACCAATGATCAGACTCAGTAAAGTAGTAATTATTTTACAATAGGATACCAGAAAATGTTCAAAATCTTTTTGTAAATAAATTTAAAAAAAAAACGGTTAAGAGTCGTTTGTGTAATAATGCATAATATAGTGTAAATGATTATGTAAATGATGTCACACCATGAGAATAAGATGTTCATGCCAGGCATTCCCTGAGCGAATTTTTTAAAATATATTTTATACTTTAAATATCTCACCAAAGCAAAAAATTACACTCACTAAGTTTATTTCAACGAATCGCATTAGTACGGTACTTGTACTTTGTTTCGCAGAGTGAGTGAGGATATCGGAGGCCCTTAAAAGTGCCCTATAAGCAATGTAAAAAGTCGGCAACACAACCAATGCGCGGACTGTGACGCGGTTGTTCATGGGTAGCGGTGTTCTCTCACCATATAGGAGACCTACCTGCTCCGTTGTCTGCTATACTATAAAAAAATGAATAAGCTCCTTAGAGTTTGTTGTCAGGTGCGTGGGACGCTGTGAAGGTTCGCTGCGCCTTTTGCGAGTGCAGCACTTGCTGCCCGTGCTCGGCAGAGGGCTACGACCTCAGCGAAGAAGGCGAGGCGAGCCGACGGCGCGACATGAACCTGTTTGACTCCAGGGTCAAGCGGGGCTGTCAGAGTATGAAGATCATGTACAGCTAGTCTCTCTTTCAACATTGCTCAAACTGCTACAACACATCAACTATTACAATTTAGCACAAATAATATTTCAAAAGAGAAAACCTAATGCATAATATAATAGTTTTATTGGTTTTTTTGAGAAGAAATCTGATTGTGCCAGGGCCAACGATTACAATTGCTATTTCTACTCGTCCTCGCATGTCAGGCTGCCAGGGTCCTTCTCGCAGAGGAAGGCGTACCGGAACTCGCACCAGAGGTCGTCGAACATGCCGTTCCTGTAGATAGCACCGCAGTACTCTCCTGTCGTGGCGTTGTTGGGCTCGCCGGGCGAAAACTTGCTGTAGCCAGCTACATCGAGGGGGTCACCTGGACAAATATCACCACTGGCTTTATTCGTAATTACACTAATTTTTATTTTTATTGTTTTATAGTCGGGCAGAAGTTACTGAAATTACTGGTTTTGACGGGTTCAAATTTTACTATAGGTATAAAAGAAAAATGTACATATTTAAAAAATTATATTCTCAAAAACTATCAAATCATATATAAGACAAAAACATCATACACGTACTGCCTACTATCGGTAAAAGCTACAAAAGTTATTTCAAGGTTAATTAAACACATAATAATAATTATATACGTTTCTTAAAATACCAAATGAACATTAAGAAAAAGTTAATAAAAGTTGGAATTACAACAGTTCTTAAGCTGTACTGCCGCTTGGCATTTGTACCTCAATAGCTGTGGCTGCTAATTTTTATATGTGTAATCAAAAAGCATAAGAAAAATTAAAACACCTGAGTTTCTTAACTGTTATTCCCAGATCTGGGCGTGTTCGCTATCAGTATATTACTGTAGTTTTTAAGAGGTCCTATGCGAAATGACGACGTTCGCCTTAGAATAAAATGCACTCACCGCTGATTGTAAGCCACTCTCCGTGCTCACCCCAGTCATGGAAGCCGACAAAGGCCACGTCCTTCCAGAAGGTGCCCAGCATTTTACCGGCTGGGTACTTAGCGAATATTTCCTTCGCCACCTGCATGTGTATTCTATGAAAGCAAAATACGAGAAGACGCGTCTTGTGATATCTAATGTTTTGTGTCCCTGGCTCAAACACCATTCAGATAGGTGATGATCGTATAAAGGTGAAAGTTTTGTATTGCATGGAGGTACGTATTTCTGATATTGTATGATAAAAAAGAATAAAAAAACATGTACAAAATTTTAATTCTCATCTATTTCAAAGGCAAAAGTTTCATAAAAATCAGTGGAACCAAGATCAAGTGGCGATCCGGTTACTGACAATTCAATTTGAATGTATTTTTTACATACTATAAAAGTAAGCGAAAATATCTATGCTTTTTTAAATGTATTTCTCTTTGTGTTTATATGTTATTCTCCTATAAAATATAATTATGTTGATTATCTTAATAGTAAATAACTTAAAACAATTTCTCTAATAAAAACTATATTTAAAAAAAATTATGAGACCTTAAAATTTCTTAAACCTTAAGGTGTATACAATACGTACAAAAATATTTTAAATAAAAAGAAGCCACGTTATCTAATATCAAACCATGGTTTTTGAATCTTTTGCGTATTTTGAAAAATGAACAAGAATGTTTCAGACTCATTCGTTCGAAACTTCATTCAACCCAAATCAGTCCCCGGATGACGAAATAGGAGTAGAAAAGAACACAAATACATGTCAAATCTTTCATTGCTCTTTTGTTAAATCGGTTTTGATTATATAGCGGACAACGGAGCAGGTGGGTGTCCAATATGGTACGAGAACACCGCCGCCCATAGACAACTGCGCCACAGTCTGCGCATTGGTTGTGTTACCGGCCTTTTACGTCACTTAATCGGCTTTTTAAGGGTGTCCGATATACTCATTCACTCAGCGAAATATAGTAAAAGTACCGTTACAAGTAAAACTACCATTACACGCTGAGTATTCTGTAAACCCGTGGTATCACTTCAGACGAGCCGGCTCAATTAGTGCGTCAGCGTTTCCTTCAGCATGGCTCTCCCACGGGTGATAAAATTTACAGAATCCTTCTTATTACATTAGGAATTTTTTTTGAGACGCTGACAGTGTCAGCTGCCTTTACAGTCCTTTTCAATTTACAGCGTAAACATAGGCTTCCAGGTGATTCTCCCTGACTATATTTTTCTTTGATTATTACCTATAGATTATTATAGATGCTTGCATTCCTTAAAACACTGACCTGAGACTCTACTTCACTGTTGATGATGGCCAAGTAGCCTCCTTCGGCAGCGCAAGTCATGTAGGCTCTGGACCAGGTCCGCGGGGTGGTGTGGAACTTGTAGCAGCTGCCGGTGCGAGAGTCCAGTGTATATTCTAAAATTATTTATTAGACATAAATGTACAGAAGATAAGAAGCGTTAGTGTACCAACACCAACACCTATTCCGAACCATTGGTGCGTAATAGCTCCAATTAATCCCTTCCGGTTTATGACCCTAATCTCTCACATCCAGCCTATAAGGCCAAACTCTTCACCGCAACGACCCATGCCCTACCGGTCTCGAAAGACACGCCCTTGCGCTAGTAGAACACTAGTTTCTTGGTGAGACCGCGAGCTCGCCTCCCACCCGCATTAAAGTTAAGGCAGTAGGTAAAAGTTGATCTAGCCAACAGCGAAAAAAAAATACAGAAAAGGTACAACAAAATTAGATTATATATAGAGTTAATAGGCTTAAGGGTTATATATCTTATGTATCATATTAATTACCTTTTAGAGTTGGAAATGGCAGGAAGGAAAATGGCAGACATACCCGGGTCTGTTGTACCACATACACCACTCTGTGCAAGTGGTGTTTTAATTTCCTTGTAGCATATGTACGGGTACGTATGCTCACAGTTGACGTCTGCGAACTCTTTCTGAACCGTCATAATTAGACAGCTCTCTTTGTCGTCATAGTTGTCTGGCTCTCCGGTCTCCCACGTGTGAGGGATTCGGGAGAGTGGTACACCTGTCGAAACGGAGTTTTCACAATGTAACTAATGACATTATCTTATTTAAGTATAATATTTTCTGAGCACAGGTGTTGACATGTGATGGAAATCCCAGAAACGAAAATTGATACAATTTGAACATAAATACGAATAGAAATAAATTAAATTAAGTATTTCAAATCTCTATCTTTCAATTGAGTTCATTGTGGTTTCGTAGTAATTATTTATTATAATAAAATATAAGCAAGAAAATAAATGTAGGCCAACTGGTATTTTAATATTGAATTCTAATAAGTCATAAAGAAGCAAGGACAGTTAAACTTTTTAAAATGTATATGAAGTTGTATATGAAGGCACGCCGAAACCAGAGATATATTGTAACATATTATTGGAAAGAAAGAATATCTGTATATTTTTACTGAATCGGAAATCGGAAATTTTTTTTTAAAGAATTTAAAAACTTAAAAATTAAACTGAGCAACTGTAAGTGAATATCTAAAATCTTAATGTAAATTATATAATCAAGCAAAGTACTAATAAACTTAATTAACGTTCTTTACATGCGTTAATAATTGATTTCACATAATATTCCGTATCAAAATAAAACCGTAAAAATTAATTATAATAAATTAACAAATGTGATATTTTTACAAATGAATTTTTATATCAATATTTTTATCTTCCTGGTTTTTTCTCTCCTAATCAGCGAATTTATTATATAATTAAAATTTATTGATATAATGGTTTATCTATAGGTCATATGCAGTCAACAAGTGTGGCAATGACGTACTTTAATAAGAATTTTGGATCACAATTTCAATAGAAATAATATTTATTTGTGTCTGTCGATCGCAATATGCCCACAGATTGTTCGATCTGCATGTGACCAGCCAGTACCTTCAATTGAGAAGAAATCTCCCCTAGAAAACGTAGCATGGATGCCGAGAATGACTCCACACTTGAGTTTGGGAGTCACGTCCATCAAGCTAATCATGGCTGTTGCTAAGTCTGCATTCAGCGGAGAAGCGAGTTTCGCTCCTAAAATATTAACAAAACATGGAGTCATATATTTGTCAACATATACGACTTTTTTGTTTTTACGCTAACTCCAAGGTATTTAGTCTGGATAAAGATGCATTTTAAAGATGCACAAAAGATTAGACTTATAACAATTTGAAATTATCAATCATATTTCTCACCTTCGAGGTGACATCTCAGACGGGCTTCTTTCCAGTTAGCCGGGATCCTGTGCAGCTTCAGATAGCCATTAACTTTATGGAAGTATTTATAATCACACCGGAACTTTTTGCCGTCAGCAACTACTGTTTGAGAACAGATATTTTATTAAGTATTTATTAAGTATACACTGACTTAAATAAGAGCTATGTCCAGATATAATTATTTGTAATAAACACTAGGCTTCCAGTAAGTTAACTCAATATCTCGTAGCCAAGAAGTAGCCAGTCGCGTAGCCGGGGCTAGTAGTAAGCGATACAAAGTGATAGCGTTCGAAGAAACGAACTCACCATTCCATGTAATTATCGCCAGTAAGACGAGCACCGTGCGACACTGCATATTGGTTTGTGAGACCCGCGAGAAACAGTCACTTCTCGTTTAATTACATGTGCCTACGCGATTTGTCCGCCGCTGAACGTGGTAATTGTCTGTGACCAAAACATTTTGTTTCAGATTAAAAATTACATTATCAGAGATTAACATTCGTTCTATATCGCGTATAGAACGTGTATTTTATGTTTATATTTTTATATAGTATATAATTTTAAATTAAATAAATTACTAAGGATTTGTACTATTGATTTTATATGATAATATTGATAATACCTATGCCCAAGAATGATGAAATCTAGAATGAATTTTAATTTTGTAAAATCTAAACCCAAATGTGATGTTAAGTCAAACAGATTCTGTATTCAATAAATGCGTATATTTATCATATATGTAAATAATAGTATTTCTTAATCTGAAACAAAATGCTTTGTTCACAGACAGTGAGAACGTTAAGCACGGTCAAGCGCGGGGCGGACAAATGGCGTCGCCATCTTGGAATGTAATAGCGGTACAGCGTTAAATACTTATGTTGAATTAAATACTAAATCGATGTAGTTTAGAAATTATACGAATTCAGCACTGTTATTAATAGATTTTTGACGTCGTCTTCATTTTCAGGTAAGTTTGTTTGTCAATTTAATTTAAGTATATGTAATTATAAAATGTTATTTTATTATACCTACTCAATAAATAAAACAATTTCCAGAGAAACAAATTAAGTTTATTTAAATACGTTCTACTTAGTTTTAAACTCTTATTTTATACATCTTATATATCTTATATTTCATTCTTAGTTTGGCCAACTCAGCTGATCAGTGTCGTTTTGTGATTTACTGCATGATACATGAGAGCCGAATGATATCCATTAAATAGTTTTCGCGTCACGTTTTTTTTCAAATAATGAACTATGTCTACGAACCTAAATAAATTCTTCATGTTGATACTATACACTGAGTGAACGGATATTGGGCGAATTTTGTTAATATAAGCGGCGCATTGCGCAAGAGCACCGTTTCTCCATTTGCACTGAGAAAGCAAAGTCAACTGTGTGTGTCAGGCGAGGTGGCTGTCATATACGAAAGGGATATAAATACTTTGATTTAAAAAAAATTGGTTGACTCTGTAAACCTAATAATAATATATCTGACAATGGACCTATCTACTTAATTGTTGCTAAAGCCAATTTGCAACATTCTCACAAGAAACGCGGGACTGTTGGACAACGATGCTGAAAAAAAATGCCATCTTCATTTAATTTAATACCGGTAATAAAAAAACATTTATCAAATTAAAAGTATAATTTTAAGTTCATATCTAAAACTCTAACAATACATAATATAAAACAACAAAATATAAATAAAATCTCCAGTAAATTCTCCAGTCCTTCACTCCCTTATGTTTTTGATGTTCCTGAAAGATATTTTTTTTTAAATTATTTTTTATAGAATAGCGGACAACAGAGCCTGTGAGTCTTCTATATGGTAAGAGCCTAGCCTAGTGTATGGTACACCGCCGCCCATGGACAACCGCGCCATAGTCCGCGCATTGGTTGTCTTGCCGGCTTTTTACATCACTTAAGCGGCATTTTTAAGGGCCTTCTATAAAAAACTCCAAATAAGATCGTACGTTCTTTGTGATAAGAAATTACTATTAAAAACTAACTCTTTTTCCCCAACGTGTTCAGCACGTGCACGGCCGGGTACTCTTTAATGTGGCTGGTGGAGTTGGCAGGTTTGCTAGATCGAAACGATCGGAGAGACCTTTGGGATATCTTGCTGGTCAGTGTTCCGCTCGACTCATCCGGCTTAAACTGAGAGAACAAGTCCAAAATCATGATATTTTCATATGTATACTTTAGATCTATCTGCAACGTATAATGGACATGGTAAAAACTATATCCGTAGTTCAGTTTCTATCGAGATTTCTAATAATTATACTAGTGTAGACACCTAGTGTGTCATATACAGTATACACTAGTATAATTACAGATTAGACATCTAAAGAAAATTTCATGACACTTTTGTAGATGATTAGGCGTTAATTGTTTATTTTTTCTTTTGCTTTTATTATTTTTTCCATTCATTGATGTTTTTTATCGTTATAATTTTATTATTATGTATCTAAATTATCTTTTATATTTATGTAAACTTTTAATTGTCCTTTTCTTTTATTAATATTTAAACTATTAATCTATTCTAGCTCTAAGTTTACGATAAATTTAGAAATAAAATAAATATAATGGTAATCTTATAATGGTATTCTGTGACTACCTCATCAGAAAATTTAAATTAAATTAAAAAAAAATTAAATTATTAAGAAACTGGCCCGGCCAATGTCAAGTCTTTCCAAGTATTGTATAAATTAAAATTGTTGCTTGGACCGTGGATTGAACCCCGATACCTCTCGCTACCTAGCTCCAAGAAAAAACCTAAAAGGGCATAGAGGGATGGCACTTAGTATCTACCGGAGAAGAGTATCAATAGAAAAAATTTATATTTACGCAATCTGAAGTTAGGAATTCGATATTATCATATTGAAATAATAAATACTGTATAAAGGCTTTGATTGCATAGCTAATAAAGTGGTTCAAACAAACTCAGACCAAGGGACATATTTAGAAACACCAAATATCTAACTCCAAATATCTCTACACCATGAATGAGTCATGAGGAATCCAATTGTACAGCTCTTTTTATCTTATAAACTCAATGCAATTGATATCCAACTCATGTTGAAAATAAATCAAAAGCCTAAATACAAAGCCTTTTCGACACAACAATGGAATCGATAATTTGTTTCAAATCACAACTGTGTTCGATGATGCGTTTTGGATGCGTGTGCAAAATTAACAACCAATTTATTTCGTGTTTGTTTGAGGCAATAAAGAATGTACCATCTGTACTGGTAGCTATATTCAAATTTATAAACACGTTTCGTAACATTAAAATACTACTTTTACATGGTATATCCTTTTCTAACGCTTGGAAATACATTGGCGCATTCTCCTCTTGCGAGAGGATATTTGTGAGTCGGCACTCCGGAGTGCAATACAAGAAGTAAAACCTCGCGGTAGCAGCCGGCAGAATTTCCACCGTCTCCATTGTGCCCTTGAGCTTTCGGCCCAAGTATGGGATCGCACTAAATAATAAAAAAAATACATTTGGACTGGGGATAAAACTCGAATCTTAGTTGAAATTAAGATTGCCGAGAGGCGGCGTTGCAATGCAGTTCGATTGAATGGTCTAGGGGCTTACTGGCGGTTCGAGGAATTCTTCCAATTCTGGCGATTGATCCACAAGATTCCAGAACTTCTGTACTTTCTTCTGCACCTCAATTGAGTCCAAACGTCCAGGTGTAAAGTTAACTACCAGGTGTTGGGCCTTTAAAGGCTCGCCACAGGCCCGGCCTATATCCAAATCTGGTTCATTCTGATAAACAAATGTTAACTATTATTTATTTATTACAACAGTACTCTGTAAATACAGTATTAGTATTGTTTAATGCTGGTATTCTGTGAGTCCTTGGTATTACTTCAACTGATTCGGCCCAAGTAGAGCATCAACATGGCTCTCCCATGGGTAAAATAGTGCTGATCTTTATCTAGCATTGTCAGGCCTATGCAGAAACTGAATAAATTATAAATTTTATTCAATTCGACGATCGAAACCGATACTTGCGATACGCGGACTGTGGCGCGGTTGTTCATGGGCGGCGATGTTCTCCTAATATATAGAAAACTCACTCCTCCGTTGTCCGCTATAGCATACAAAAAATACCTCACGAATTGTGGTAGCCTTATAAGATCACTCAGCCACGAGGCTCTCAAATTAATCCTAGAGATGAATCGATTATAAATTGTGCGACTTGGTATTGGGTGATTAACGGGTACATTCGTCATTATAATTCTTGATTTATAACTGTTTGTAAATACGCACTGAGATTTTAAATACGTTTGATTTATGCTGCGACTAGCGTCACAAGTTCAAAGAGATTGCTTTAAAACATTGCCAAACACATGTTCTTAATGTTGAACTTGAAAATGAGCTGAAGGTTTCTTTTCTAATTCACTCACATTCAAATTGTAGAGTTTATATAGAGTGAATATTACGCAAGGCTCTAACGTTGAAATCAGCATGGAAGGTGTATCCAGCGGTGGACTCGGATAGCGGCATGGGCTCCCCACATTGACAGCACAGACAGGACAGCAAAAACGTCACACAGTCCGTCACAGCTTGTGTATATCCGAGCAGCACCACGAATCGACGGAAAAGTGGTTGGAAATCGTATGGAGTTAAACTTATCATAGGTGAGGCATGTTTGGACTATTTTATAAAAATAGCTGTCACAGTTGACAGTTAAATGTTAAAGGCAAATTGAAGTTTTATATCCACAGGTATGAATAGATTATGTAA
>DWCF01006642.1:0-12027 GCA_018230265.1 Delias oraia | reverse complement strand
TGCTCGTCGCGCCATTTGAGTAAAAATCATATTAAATAATAAAAACATTTTATGACACGAATCTTAATTTAAATAAAAATTTCATAGGCAATATTATATAATATACTATACAATACTATTTATAATCATTGTATATAGTTGTATTCTGCCTATCAAATTTATTAACTCTTGAAAAAGAAAAATTTAATAATAGTTTTTTTAAAAGGAAGTTGTTGCATATGATTTTTATTATACTATCAAAAGTTTTAAGAGACTGATTTTATCCATTTTTTCTACTTGTGTGACTAGATTTCCTTTAGCTTTTAACGTTTTACAACTCAGTGTACTTACTGGCCTTAAAGGTGGAAATGTAACAGAGGTATATACAACTTTGAAAACAACATAATTAATTATATTTTACTAAGTTATATCCCTACCTTTTAATTGTACTCATCGCCCAAGAATCCATCTTTTCATATAAAACCGCTAAATTACATAGTTTTTAGCAAATAATATAAAACATGACGCATTTTGGGTGCAATGGCGGCAAAACTCTTCCATTCTGTTCATCAAAGAACTTCGTCCACAGATAACAATAGAATATTAATAACAGATCATGTGACTGTCAAACGCAGTTATCTTTTACTACAACTAATCATTTTATCAGCCTTTTTACTTTTTACATTTTTTTCTACAATATTTGCATTCATATCTTTGAACGATAAGGTAGTAAACGCCATTGGGACTGTATCATCTCTCTGTTGTTCTCGATGGCTGATAGTTTTGATTCATCTGAAATTTAAAATTTGTGTTACAATCTTTTAACAAAAATAATCAGACAATTGCCTAATAATACAATTTTACTTTTAACTATAGTAATATAAAAGTAATTCTTTAAGTTTTAACGGTATTTCTTAGAAATCCTAGGAGAGGAAAATGTTGACATATTTTAACGTTATGGATTTAATAATTATAATTTATATGTACTTTAACAAGAATAAGTTTATATATAAAATTCTCGTATCATTTGTTTTAAAATTCCTCCGAAACCACTTGAATTTTATGAAACTGTGTGCACTGTGCATTAAAGGTAGGTTTGAGAATTGGTCAAAATTTCTTTTTCATACATCTAACTGTAGAGATTTTTATTATCTACCACCACCATTCTTAATAGCGATATTAGTATGTACTTTAGAAAATTATATAAAAAAATGTTTACTGGGGTCAGCTGGTAAGATATATTACATATTTTAACAAAGTAACTTATAATATATTACATTTTTTTAAAATAAATTAACCTATAATATTATACATCATACCTCTGTCCAATATAAAATGTCGTATCAGTTTGAGGAAAGCCTTAGCCGGGACTGCCATGTTGATGTACGGATAGCAGGCACCAGTCTCTGTCTTGGCGTTGCTTACTATTATTCCCACCACTTCTACTTCGTTGCCGCCCGATATTCGAAATATTGGCCCACCGCTATTTTACATTTATCAGACAATAATCATTTCATTAAGAGATCGTAATTAGTAAAAAAAATTAATTTTACCAACGGGACAGCTACGCTCAAGCGTTATGCACTTATACCAAGAGATCGCAGAATAGCAGAGTGAAAAATTTGTAACGTATTTCGATTAGTGAGTATAACGGAGGCCCACTTATAATACACCGCTTAAGCGGCGTTAAAAAGGCGACTATAACATCGGAGCGCGTCTTGTAGCTTGCTTTTCCATGGGCGGCGTTGATCTCGTACCATAAAAATGCTTGTTTAGAATGAGAAATGGCCAGAGAAACAGACGCAGCAATATCTGTTAAACATTAACAAGAAAACATGAATACAACTATATTTAAGTTCGTCTTGCTTGGCCCATACTTATGACATCTCCAATATATTGTCGCTTGTCAGATGTGTTTATGGTTGAATAACATAATCAACGTTCAGTTTAGTCCTATAACAAAGATGAGTAATGATGCAATATTTTACCTAAATCCTGACTGTACGCAGCATGAAGTCTGTATCAACGAAGGCGATGCGTTGTTCACGTGACCGGAAGTAATGGTCGGCTTTAAATCGTCCAAGTTGTTCTCGTTGAAGTATGGGTAACCGGCTGCTAGTACTGACTCACCTGTAAAAAATAACACAATTGGTTAAATTCGCACTAATTATGCCGCCGTGATACCACAGTCACACAGAATTCTAGCCTGAACAATGTGTACTGTGCTACGCTGAGTGAGGATACCAAAGGACAATAATTAATAACCTAACTCAAGCGCGGTTTGTCCATGGGCGGCAGTGACCTCTCCGCATCACAGCAGGGCCTACTCTATTATCCGCTATATTATAAATAAAACTACCCACTACATTGTATAAAAAGCATTTCGAAAGGCATGAAATTTGTATGAAAACTTAAACCACTGCAAGTCTTGGTGACACTGTTAGAAAATTATTATCTTATTACAGAAATATTCTATTAAAATAGTTAACTTTCGACTAGTATTAGTAGGTATTATAATGATTGCAAAATGGACTTTGTGATGAAAAAATGCAGGCTAGTTGTCCAGGCAAAAATAAATTGCATTTTATTGGAAAAGATCTTTATATAGATAACTAACACACATTGGACTGGCTCGTCCGAACCGATACTGCGGGCTCACAGAATACTCAGCGTGAAATGGTAGTGTTATTTGAAATGATACTTCTACTATGTTTCGCTGAGTGGGTTAGGATATCGGAGAGACCTTTAAGAATGCCGCTTATGTGGCATAAAAAGCCGGCAATACGCAGATTGTGACGTGGTTGGTGCTGGGCGGCGGTGTTGTCTTACCATGTTGGAGAGCCACCTGCTCCATTGTAAACCACATGGATACCGTCTAGGAATTTGCCGTCTTGATGGGAGTATTAAACATACACTCGAGCATCCGAATGATCCTATTAAGTTCTGTATTAGCTGCTTTACAGCTAATACAAAACTTAAAGGAGGAAAAAGCAAAAACTATCAGGATTCGTCGGAAGTGATGGTGACGGAGCATCTTCGTCTAAGGTCTCACATCGGTGAGATACCGTCCGGACCTCCTGAAGGACCTCTCTCCAAGTCAGCCCACGCCAAGGTTCGTATCTCGTAGGAAACGCCCTTGCGCTAATCGCAGCTAAATTTAATCCTAGGTGAGCCCGCCCGCGTTAAGCTGTAAAGTCCATTCTGGTCAACAACGAGAAGCTATTAAAAAAGGGAGTTATGATGGTATACCTTTGCTTGCACAGTCTTTACTAAATTGCGCTGGCAACAAATTCGTCCAGTATTGTGGATTAGTGAAAAGTAGAGCCAAGTCATAGGCCTTGTCGTCTGCGCTTTTATACCGCACGATAGCAGTCTCTTTCACGCCTTGGCAATAGAGAGACACCTTGCTCGATACATGCTGGAAACAAAACACGCAAATTGACAGTTTAATACACCAAACTGTCCAGCTTATGATAACATTTCTGACAGATCACGCCGATGAACTGTCGTACATTTTTATTTATGTTATTTTTATTTAACAGTATAACCGTGCAACTGTTTAAAGCCCAATAAGAATCATAATCAAATAGATTCATTTTCTGTAAAATTTTCTAGAGTTAATATAACTAAGAAATCCTTAAAAAATTATCCTTTTCTTAGTAAGTATGAATAATGGAACCAGTCTTCGCAATCGGTTTTAAAAACTTATTTCTATATGTATTTATGAAATAATTTTTATTAGCATAGACAGATGTAGCTTAGACAAACATGTTTGACGACGTGCGCGCACGTGACGACGAACCCATCTCCCAGATATACGCCCGCGCCCCACGCCGCGCCGCACCTCACCAGCATCGTCACTCGGTCGATTCGATCTAAAAGTTCACGAGAAAACTTCACTTGAGAGCCTCGTAGCTAAGTGGTTTAATAAGTCTGCCATGAAGCTAGAAGTATCGGGTTCGAATCCGCTTCGTACAATTATAAATTATAATTTATTCGGTCTCGGGAAGGGCTTGACAGTGGCCGGGCGAGTGTTTTAAGACAGTATCGCTATCATATATAGGGATTGGTAGTAGAAATGTTAAGACCACATAACAAAAAAATAAATAAAGTTTGACGTGAGCCCCGTTACTAAGTGATATGAAAAATAGATGATACTTTTTCTCAGATCCACCTGATATCACACAAAATGTGATAAAAATTAGTCAAGTAGGTTTGGAGAGATGTGACAACAAATAGGAGAAATTTATATATAAGATTACATATACATATTTTAATAACATATACAATATGTTAAAAACCTTTCGGCGCTTTTATGATGGTTAAGAAAGGCAAATAGTCTAATTTATATTTGATTTCATAGTATCTTAACTTATTTTCAAGCGCGCGTCAATAATCTGGATTTTCTATAAATGTCATCTTAATGCCTACCCAGTATGTGGCTATGGAAGGAAGTAGGCGGCGCACTATGCACGTTCGCTGGTGGGACTCGTAGCTTCGCGGTGAGAACAGAGCGCAAAGGAGCGGCGAGAGTCAAACCCACCCACTCACCTCGCCACCAGGACACACTGCACACAACAGCGCCTACCAACTCTTTGCTGGAAATATTTATATTCACACTTATAAAATTTTAATTTGTTAATCTTTAAATAAAGTAAGTTTTCTTTTGATTAATAGGATAGGTACAATTACATAAACATGACTTTCAAATCGCACAAATTATGAACTAGATTATCATTGCACTCTAAAATCCTTAGCCGTTCAAGAGAACACGACCTTTCGCCTATAGCAAAGGTAGGCGCGTCCAATTAAAATGAAGAAATACTTGGACCTGGCGAACTATTTTATTTTCATGGAAACGGTGGCAAACGAGCAAGACGCTCACCTAGAAAAAACGGTGATCCACCCAATGGAGAGCTCTAACCCTTGTAGGCGCGTTGCGGGACTTGTAGGCATAGGTTTTTTATGGAATAATCGCGCCACATTCTGCAATTTGGTTGTGTTGCCAGGTTTAATGTCGCTTAAGCGGCATTTTGAAGGCGTTCCGATATCCTCACTCACGCAGCGAAACACAATACAAGCAATTCATGTTGAGTATTCTGTGAGATCGTGCTTCACTTCGGAAAGCCAGCTCTTATACTTATACTTCTCTAAATACAAAATATATCAATGAATCCTACGTGGGCCCTTCAGTGTAAACGGGTCCGCCTTCAGAGCCCAACGCCGTTGCAGCATCAGTCAGGAGTAGCGACGGTCGTTTCCCCACCACTCCACACACCGATCCCCGCGTTACTGCATTCAAGAACACCTGAAGTTTTCCCGTATTATTTTATTATTAAATTAATGGAGCTTGAAAAGTAATGTAGTCATGCCTGTTTTCATTATAACTTTGGATCAAAATTTTTGTTAAGAGATATCTAAACACGTTAAATTCAAAAAGGTACTCCGAAAATAAAAGAAAAATTCACGTCAAGCTTATATGTCTTTTTAGTGATATAATTTAATTTTCTCTCAAAAGAAAATTCCATATATGTATTGTTGTGGGAAAATTTTAAAATGTTTATTTATTTTTACATTATTTTACGGACAATGTTTGAAAGAAATCACCTGAATTGTAAGAGATTACTGTATGTAACTTACTTTTTTTGCTTAAGCGAAATTCTAATTAATAGACTGGTATCCTTACTAACACAGCGAAACATAGTAGTATTGCACGGTGGTCTCTTTGTAAACCCGTGGTATCACTCCGGACAAGTTAATTACGACAATACTAAATTGTACAAGTCAGGTCTAAATCAGTGTTAACACTAGCTCGACTACTGCCAAGTCATTCCTAATGAACCAAATACAATTTACAAATTAAATTCTGTTCCGGCCGGAAATAGGATCCGATATTCATGACATTTTTAATAAACGAAACGGGAAACGATTAATATAGCTCTAAACAAACCTCACACCCAAAAGGCGTGGAATGCACTTGGATATTGGAGCCACGTTCGGGGGGTGCCCTCACCATATCCAGCAGCTCGGATAGAGGCCGCAGTGTTTTTAGACCTGCAACCGATAATCAGTATCGTTCTTTACTTTCACTAAATATTTAAGGCTAATTTAAGCAATACATAGATGGGAAAAGTTTAATAATAAGTGCTTTTTGTATACCATAAATATGTTCTAAATATGTAAATTCGATCATATTAAGATAGAATAAAACAGGTGTTACACCTTTTTGGTATTTAATTACAAATGCGTTCTTATAGAACGTACTTAGACTGTTTTAATGGTATAGGGGACAACGGAGCAGGTGGGCCTCCTATGCTGTAAAAGATCACCACCGCCCATCACCAAACGCGCTTCACACGTTCACACTTTGGTTGTGTTATCGGCCCTTTACGCCGCGGATTTTTTAATAGCCTCCGATGTCCCCACTCATCATAGAAATACGGTACAAGTACCGTCTCACGCTGAGTATTCTGTGATATATTAATGTATTATTAGTCATCTTATATAAACACTCAAACTTTTTGCTATATATAATTTTTAAATAGTCCGTCGAATGCGATTTGTATGACAACAACGCCAGAATAAAGATGTCGTGCGACTGCAACCCGCCTGGTAAGAAGCCAACGGGATCGAAAACAATAAATGCACAAGCAGCGAAAAACTACTACAGTTATTATGATACACCGGACGGCTGCGATGTTACGAAAAAGGTTTATTCATATTTTCCCTTTAAAACAAAACAATCATAAGAAAAGATCATCTTCTAAATCCGTTATTGTGGAGAATGTTCCATGGTAAAAAGTGGAACTACAACTTTATTTATTATTATTTCTAGTTTTAAGTTTACAAACCAAACGGTCACTTTTTTATTGTAATATATTTATGATCTCAAATACCAGTTACGAAATTGCCCATAACATTTAGTTGACCAACAATTAGGAGCCTTGTTCTGAACTACAGAGGATATAGGATCTTGATTATGTTGAGATATAAGACGCTCTCACCGTAAAAGGCTCCTCAAACGTTTTCTACTGAGGTTCTAACATTCGCTTCTAGTCTCTATGATTTCCAGCGGTAAGTTTACGATTGTCTTCCCATTTTGGCGACTTCCCCATGCCTAAATCTCAAGTAACGATAGTTAGGCGTTGATGTTTGGAATTGCAGATCGGAGCAGCGACTCGTTTAGGTGCTATGATTGGCTCAGTTATAGCCACCCAGGATGTGCTGTTCTACTCGCACGCGGTTGGCTTTGGGCCTATTCTAAAACGGTATAGAAATGAAGACTACTTCTTAGTCATTTTATTTAACTTGACAGTCATAATAATATATATAATAGACTCTTCACATTGTTTCTGTGAATATGGTCAAAATATTCCATTTTTAATTCTACTGAGTAATAAAATAACACAAAATAGTTTAAACTAAATTTAAATTGTGTAAACTAAATTTGACGATTCATTGTAAATTTACTCTTTTTTTCTTACCTTAATTTTACTTTTTTAAAGTTAATTTTACTAAAGATATCGACTTTTGAAATCAAACTTGATTCATTAAATAAAAGTGTGTTTCTTTAAAAGCATACATCTTGAATGACATTTTATTCGGTCTTTGGAAAAGATTGACAGTGTCCGGGCGAATGTCTTAACACTGACAGCTATGCAAAAGCATATGCCGACACGTTAATGGGGCCGACTCTTCCGAAGTGGACAAGCATTCATGGGCTCACAGAATACCAGCGTGAAACTTGTACTGTGTTTTTCAGAGTGACAGACGTCTGTCTATCGAGGGTCTCGAAATACCGTATACCGTTAAAGCGCGGATTGTGACGCGGTTGTCCATGGGCGGCCATGATCTCTTACCATAGAGAAGACCCGCCTGCTCCAGTGCTCGATATACAATAAAAACATTTCATACTGATTGATGAATCTGATTGAATTGCTATATTTTCTCGTTTTTCCTTTCATATCTTTTAGATAAAGGCAGGATCTTGCACAGCCTGTGCACCTATAGTGAAATTTAGGAGCAATCGTAAAAACAATTTTTGCAACATGCAAAAAACGAAGACTTGTGCTGTTAAATACATTTTGTTCAGATATATGTTCCACGCTGGTCCGTTCATGTTGATGGGGGCGACATTTGCAGCCGTGTCCCATGCCATGTTGCAGTACAGGCAAGAGGACGACCATTGGAATTACTTTGCAGGTGTGTGATGCATCCCAAAGATATAAGTCGTCCAGTAGAAGGGTGAATCAATACTATTCGGTCTATACGAACATTCAATGTTTTGTAGCGGGCAACGGAGCTGGCGTGGTAAAAGACTTCTCCTTGATGGTAAAAGATCATGGTGCCCATGAACAACCGCGCCACAATCCGCGCTATGGTTGTGTTGACGGTCTTTTAACCCGCTGAAATGGTATAGCTTGCTGAGCCTCCGTTCTTCTAAATCTATCAAAGATACAAAACAAGAACTGTTTCACCTTGATAATATGACTCCGTGGTATTACTCCGATTAGTGCGATAGCATAGGCTTGAGCCACAGGCAAAATATTATACAATAGTCGTATACCAAGAAACATAACTATAATTAACAAATTCATTTAACGATTTTCTCAATGTTATGTTTGATAAAGGTTAGATTATTGGTCTTGCCGACATTGTGTTAATATATAGGCGTAAAGGTTGTAAAAATATAATTCTCAGGCGGCTTCGCCTGCGGTCCAATAGTGGCGTTCTACTTGGGAAGTTGCCACGCTGTTTTGATTGGCGGTCTGCTCCTCGGTAGTTTGGCTGCCGCGCGAAAGGAGGCATTATTGACCGGCACGGACTTTTTCCCCAGCCCTCCAGGCCATATGCGTACGGTTCGCGATTGGAAAAATAATTTCAATTTCCTATACAAGGATCCCATAGAAGGTGAGTGAGTGTATGTAACCTGAAGCTGTTTGATTATCTAAGTTTACGATCGCAATTTTATATAATGTACAACGGTGTTATTAGAATTTCTATTTGCTTTCTTTTTATTTAGGGTCGCACACCTTACATACCTACCTCACTCAATATTTTCGTGTATGTTTTTGATTCGAAAATTCGCCTGGCTTATGCAATAGCATGGGAAGGCGCTATTCTGTACTCTTACTGAAGAAACATATATTTAACGTAAACGTTTTGAAATTTCAGAAATGATTAAAACATGCAACGTCCACAATGATGCACAGAAATGAGTGTTCTATTTAACAAAATAAATAACTTGGAAATGATCTCGCATTTATTTGATTTTTACTTTGAAAATGTTTGTTACTTTAGCCAAAAACAATATATAATGTAGTAATTACATAATAACTACACAAATACATTTTTTATAAGCTGCTACTAAAACCAAATTAGCCATGCGCCGGGTATCTTACGCGTGTCTGTTTGAGTAATGTGTTTATTAACAACCAAACTATGATGTTGGTAAAGTACTCTATAGTATATAAATCGATGTTTTACAATGCACTGCAAGCTTTTGATAGAGGCATAAAACGTTAAAAAGCTACCTAGAGATTCGAGTTTTTCTTCACTGCCGCCGGTGAACATCCGCGCCATAATCCGCGTTATGGTCGTGTCGCTGGCTTCTTACGCCGCATTCACTGTATAATTTCAAGGGCCTCCGATATCTTCACTCAACCATCAAAACAGTAGAAGTACTGTTTCATGCTGGTATTGTGAGCATCTGGTATCACTTCGGACGAGCCATTGATTCAGCTTGGCTCTCCCACGGGCGTGATAGTTTTATTCGACACTCGTTTGGCCACTGTCAAGCTCTTCGAAAGACTGGACAAATTGTAGACTTTATTCGGGCCGGTGGATCGAGCACGACCCCTCTCGCTTCGTGGTAGCATTAGAAGAGCATTAGTCACGAGACCAAGAGTAAACAGGTGAAAGTGATAGAGATGCTATAACCTGCGTAATCGCTCTCCAAGTCGATGAGCACAAAGACGGACAGCAGCGCCTTGCCCAGCTGGCTCTGCTTCTCGACTCCGCCGTCGCGGTGCCCAATCGTCCAGCTGTAGAGGATGTCGTCCACGCACCTGTCCAGCACTGGGCATTGCCACACGTGGCATATCCTGGAATTAATACTATAAAATACTAGGCTACGTACGCATTTACTTACACGTACCTATTTGATCAAATGTAAAACTTACCGTATACCGCCATGTGCGTCAATCAAACTAAGAGACCAATAATTCGAAAACAATTTTAGTCCCGTGGTACTCGGAAATTGTCTAGGTTTATTGCTCATAGATTGACATAACACACAAAAATAGGAATCATCAAATTTTGAGGTGTTACAAAAGATTGGACTATTATGCAAGTATCCTTTCATTACCTATTCACACTAACATCGGTCCGCGAACGACGCGATAGGAATGGGAAAATTCCAAAAACAACAAAAAAACATGAAATTGTTAGGCTCCTTTTAGTTTTCAAGGTCTGTGAAATATAACTAAACTGGCCTACATAAAACATTTAAATTATGAAAATAAAGAGCGTACCTCCCTGTCAACACCCTCGCCTGATAGCTGGTGTCTTCGAAGTCAGAGTCGGCACAATTCCGCTCCCTACTCAATTTCTCCACTTCCTCGTACACGTTTGTCGTTCTGCCATTCTTCTCACAGGTCACGTACATTTCTGGCAGCTGGTTATAGAACTCATCGCTCAATATCGGCTTCCCCCGGGCTTCTTTAATGATCTTCGCCTGCTTTAGAGGAGATAATATTGACCCGTGCGTGAGCACCCATCGGTTCGAATATTTTATCCCTGACGCAGCGACCGTCAATATGGTAGCTAGCTCACTGTCGTCTGAGTAGTTGTACGTAACCATTACGCCTTCCACGCCCATTTTGATCTGTTTTTTTCAAAATAAACGATATTAATACGTCTAAAAGTGACATTAGATTTCCAAAATTTTACATACGCGGCTCTGGTACTGAAATATCAATCAAACATGATAAATTACTCGTCATTTAATTCAATTCAATTTGAAACAAAAAAAATATTTGTTGGAGGTTAGTGGCATCGCAACAACGAGCGTGTCATGTTTAATAATATTTTCTAAAGACTGTATATTCTCGAATACAAATTTCGTGGAACTAAAGAAAAATGACATAATTCAGTGCAAAGTTACTAGTAAAAAATATAGATTGTAAAATCCTATAGGTTAAGAATCTACCCAAATAACCATTTAAAATATATATTTTAATATTTCTATATGTACTTATGTTCATTTATATACATAACCATTGCAAAATATCTTTATTTCTATCATATTTTAAGTTAAAGCATATTATCTCAACAAATCTGCCCAAAATACCAACCGTATAATACAAAAAAATAAGAACGAAAGCAGTAACATACGACAGATTTAGTATCGTAAGTTTAAATCGAAATGGCAACGTTAATCTGATTTTGATTGAGGTGAAAGTATTTATAGAAGATACGACAATTTCAAATTAGCGCCGGTACAAATAGATTAATTCTCTATAAATAGATTCTATTTATAGGCCTTAAGAGATTATAATGTTCGCAATCATTTTCTCGCTAACTTTTTGCTTTTATATTGAGTATTTGATTTCTTCATCATTTTTTGCATCTGTGACTAGACTAGACTGGGAGTATTCGATTAGACAACTAGATTGCCTCCCTGTTTCCATAAACAAATAGAACTAAAAATATTTTCATTATTAAATATAAACATGATTGGAAAGGTCAATTGTCTACTAAAATTTACATTTTATATACTACCGCGTTTCCATAGAATATATAAAATACTAGTTTTGACATATTATGTCATTTCCAGTAGTAATACTTCCCTTAATTGAGATAAAACATCGAGAAATAAAAATGTTTTATATTAATGGTTGGACCGTGTGGTTACCGGATCAGAATAGTACCACTCCCAGTCTTCCTAATGGGATGACGTAAGAGGCGACTAAAGAACACTTCACCGGAGGGTGGGCAGCAGCGCCCTTTCAAGTACAGCAGATACTCTGCGATCACCAACCCGCCTGC
>DWCF01006641.1:0-12029 GCA_018230265.1 Delias oraia | reverse complement strand
CGACATGTGCTTCAGCATGGCTCTCCCACGGATGTGACAGTATTAAGACACTCGCCCGGCCACTGCCAAGGCCTTCCAGAGACCGAATAAATTATAAATTAAATTATAATTTATAATTGAATATCAAATGACGGAGGAATAACCATAACTAGCTAAAAAAATTACTACCTCTCAAAGGTACATCACTGTCTTCAGTGCACCCGTGATGCGCCTGACAGGCCCTCCGTTGTACCAGCGATGGGCAATGCCGTCCCCCATGAGTAGCTGCTTGAATTACAATTCTGCTCCTCATCATGCTGCCGGAGCCACAGGAGGTATCGCATTCGGACCACTCACCCCAATTCGACACCACGCAATCCAATACTGAAACAAATTTTTATTATTTTTATTTCATAGCGAACAACGGAGTAGGTCTCCTATATGTTAATAGAACAGCGCCGCCAATTACGAACCGCGCCACATTCCGAGCATTGGTTGTGTTGCCATCTTTTTACGCCAATTAAGCAGCACTTTTCTCAGCATATGCTTCAGCTTGCTCTCTGGCCACTGTCAAACACTTTCAGAGACCGAATAAATTATAAATTAAATTATAATTGTCCGGACCGGGATTCTAACCCGGTACCTCTCGCTCTCTATTCTTCCATACTTACAAACTTTCACGTTCATACATCTTATTAGTAGGATACATGTAACGAAATGGTATAATAAAAAAGATACATTTCTTTGTAGGTAGATAACTACTATAATAAATAATCTCTAAGCTCAATATGAAGTATCGAACACCTATAATGCGTTCAAATGAGGTAGCTAATGGCCTATAAAGCCGGATAAATGGCAATCTCTCAAACTTAACACCGGTATTACTCAGTTTATTGCATCCCTGCAACTATTCGGCAATTCACCTTCGGACACCCCAAAAGAAAATGATTTTAAAAATAGATTCAATGAAACTATCAATAATACAGATAAACGAATAGAAGGCTCAACTAGGATATGTCCACCGCCCATGGACACTCCTAGCCACAACAGAGCAGCTAATACGTTGGCGGTCTTAAGAAATGGGTCTTTTTTGAAGGTTGCGAAAACGTATTGGTGTTGAAATTCCACAGAGTGATATTTCGCGACACAAAATACCTTAAAACTGGTGGTACGACAAAAATCGAGGTTAGATGGATGGACAAACCATCGTTAAAGCTACAAAAACAAAACTTGTGTTGAAATGTTATATTGAATAAATTATAAGGCACATTAATGATTCTAATGCTTTAATTTAATTTTTTTATGGTTTATTGGTTTATTGGTCTCCTATATGGTAAAAGAATAGTACTGCACATGGACAACTGCGTTACAGTCCGCGCACTGGTTGTGTTGCCAGCTTTTTACGCCGCTTAAGCAGCATTTTTCACGGCGTCCGATATCCTCACTCACTCAGCGAAACAAGGTAGAGGTACCGTTTCAAGTAGAACTACTATTTCACCCTGAGTATTCTGTGAGCCCGTGGTGTCACTTCGGACGAGCCGGACCAATTTGTGCGTGAGCATATGCTTCAGCATGACCCTCCCACGGGAAAATTTAAAAATACATTGTTGAAATGTTTTAATGATACTTTAGATTACATACATACCACATACAGATTCCAACGTAAAATATTCTGTTTTTATATAGGTAGAAGACTTGGCGACAACAATTTTTGTAATTAATTACTCTTTCAAGAGAAAAACAGATGGCATTTTACATTAATATAAGTATATATGGCTTATGTCCAGCAGTGCACGTCTTACGGCTCAAATGATGGTGATGATGATGAATAAGTTCATAGATTACTATGAAGTTTACTTCATAATACTGCGTATTCAAAATAATATGTAAATATATAATCTGTGTACTGATTTCTAAAGAGCTTTCAAGCTTTATAAATCGAATGAAATATTAAAAAATCGAATCGCCTATAAATAAGGTAATATTTATAATCTACTGTAGATTTTTTTTCATTTCAGTAAAACCAGTTTCCAGTTCAGTGGGTGAACGAAAAATTGCATTCACTTGGAACTAACTGCTTCGGGGTGAAATAAAACTGCATTTTTAAACAAGGATATTATGGTAATGTAATAATTCGTATTATAAAACTAGTTACAAAACTATTTAAGTTTGCTGCATAGTTTTGTCTCATTAGAGTATATTAGAGAGCACGAGTAACTTTTTTTTTTATTCTATAGCGGACATCGGAGCAGGTGGGTCTCCTATATGGAAAGAGAACACCGCCGCCTATGAACAAAAGCGCCACAGTTCGCGTATCGATTGTGTTGCCGGTGTTTTAGCGCCGCTTAAGCAGCGCTATAAGGGCCTCCGATATCCCCACTCGCTCAGCTAAACACAGTAAGTACTGTTTCGCGCTGATATTTTATGTTCCCGTGGTATCACATCGGATGAGCAAGCCAAAATAATGCGTGAACATTACTCTCCTATGGGAGATAACGTAGCGGGCCTTCGGGATCATCACTCGCACAGTATAAGTACTATTTTACACTGGCATTTTGATAGCTCGAAGTACTCGGCAAAAGAGGCCGCAGCATTCACTGAGTATTGAAAAAATAAATTTCCATTAAATAAAGTGGCCTCATCGATAAAGCGATAAGTCGTTAGAAAAACTCATTAATAAAATGACATTTACATAATCAAATACCTTCTAAATGAGTTTAGGGGTTGGTTGGTAATGTCATATTAGTATTAAATGGTTTCATTTAATTACCATTCTGTAGTATACAGACGCACTAATTGAGCCGACTCGTCTGTAGTGATACCACGGTTTCACAAAATACTCAAAGTGAAATAGTACTTGCAGTACTGTGGCGCGATTGTCCATGGGCGGCGGTGTTCTCTTACCATATAGGAGATACACCTGTTCCGTTTTCCACTATACTATAAAACTTATTACAATAATAGGCACAAAAGTCTTTGATTAGAGGCGAAATTATAACAAAAGTTCAATTAAAGTGATTAATTACAAACACTCTCGGCCCTCGATTAAAATACAATTATGTTAGCAAAAAGGATATTTTCGTAACAATACACAATAGAAATATGAACGAACAATGCGCCCTTTGATTTTGTCAACCCTTTTTGACATTACGTAAATAACTGTCAGCGGTAAGCTTAAATATTCTCTTGCCATTACTATAGGTTTTAAAGGCATTTTTGGCCTCACACCATTGGAATCACCTTACAGAGGCATTTCCGAACCAAAACCACCTGGAAACTATAAAAAAGAGCCCATTTCTCTCTGAAATTCCGGCATCGCAACCATAACTCTACCAGGTTTTTGGGTGTCCATGGGCGGTGGACTACTTATCCTAGCTGTTTGGTCTTCCATTGTTACAGAAAAAGGTATTAACATAAATATTTATTTAAAGAAAACAGTCAGTTAATGTTAGTTAAACAGAAACCGAGTGTGACTGACATTATTTTTATTTTTACTCATTTCTTTTGCCGATTCGCGTGCGACTCGTTACAATACAGATTGTATCTGGTTTTTAATAATTAATACGATACTATTAAAGAAGTAAATACATTTCAAGAAATATTTAACGAATTATTCCTGTTTAATTTGACTTACGTTGGATTAATTAATACTATAATAATAATATAATAATTACAATTGGATTGACACAATTTTATACAATCATTAACAACGAGATATCTCACTTTTGGTCCTACGAGCATAAATATGTACTGCGTTTCGCGGAGTGAGGGTACCAGACGTCAAGTTTAGTTTGCCGTTTAAGTGGCGTAAAAGCCGGAAACGCAACCGAAGCGTATAGCTGCGCATTTCAGCGATTGACAAAGATGCTTGTTTTGGTATCTCTCCAGCTCTACATAAAGAAATCCAGTGTAAAACCAAATTTAAAAGATGTGTGCGGAATTTCCTTTCACTGCTTCTTTTGCGAAGTGACTGTAATTATTTTGTAATTGTTTTTATTTCGTGGGAGAGCCATACTGAAGCATATGCTGACGCATTAAATATGCGGGCTCTTCCGAATTGATACCATAGGCTCATAGAATACTTAATGTGAAAAGGTACTTGTAATGTGTTTCGCTAAGTGGGTGAGGATATCGAAGTCCTTAAAAATTCCGTTTAAGTGGCGAAAAAAACCGGCAACACAACCAATGCGCGGAGTGTGTCGCGGTTGTCCATAAGTGACGGTATTCTCTTAGCATATAGAATACCTTCCTCCTCCGTTGTCCGCTATACCATAAAAAACATTAATTGACTTAAACTTATTTTATTATATAGTGAACAAGAAGAAAGCACTCTGCCATGGGAGAGTAATATCCTCAGTTTGACGGATATCCTCAATCACTCAGCGAAACATAGTGGAAGCACCGTTTCAAGTACATCTACCATTTCACGTTGAGTATTTTGAGAGCCCGTGGTATCACTTCGCACGAGCCGGTCCAATTAGTGCGGTAGCATATGCTTCTGCCGGGCTGTCCCATGAGTGAAAAAAAATGTTTATAAATAGTTTTTACTATAAAATCATTATCTAATGTTATGATGTTATTCTGTTTTGCTCTTAGTACCTACTAAGAGCATTCTTTACTACTCAAAACGCTGGGAAACCTTCGCATAAAAATAAATGATGGCCATTGTACTAAAGCAAGCGAGGGTAGAAAATATAAAATGGTTTATTCTCGCACTTTATTTTAAGAAGCATTCGGTACTCGCAATCTTATGTTTCAATACAAATATTGCATATTTATACTTTACAAATCAAAATTTATTCATACATCAGCCGGAATATATATAATGAGCGGAGTGTGGCGAGGTTGTCCATGGGTGGCGGTCTTCACTTACCATTTAGGCGATTACCGGCTCCGTTGTCCGCTACACCATAAAAAAGTATGTATATGATTCCCTGTTCAAATTTATTCAGAATGCTAAATAGAATCTAAAACCCATATTTCACTAATTTGTATGAAATCCAAGTATTTTTCATTTATTTACTAAACGTGTATGAATTTAGTTTTAGAACAATGTAATATTTTTCAGACACAGATCTATATTCATTTTTATTGTTTGGTCAATTATCTATCATTTCAGCCGTAAGACGTCCACTGCTGGACATAGAACCTCTCCCTTGGACCTCCATACATACCTAAGTAAAATATAAATAATATATAATTTTATACATAAGTGCAAAGTTTTTCTTATTTTGTGGCCTGTGACTAGTGGTCACAACTCTGCCAGTATCAGTATGATGATAGTTTCATAAATAAGGACAGTTAATCAAACAAGAATATCAAACATAATTCTAAGAGAGATACAACTTACTATGAACAAAATTTTAACCAAAGACGAACACATTGAGAATAGATAACAGAGATTATAAATAAGAAAGATTTAAAAATTTAAAGAGAATCAAAAGCGTATTTACATTAATTCATTCACAGCTTATGTAAAAATTCACAAAAATTTAAATGAATTAAAGGCAAAACATAATAGAGAATACATTTTAAGGAATTACGAGGAATGTCTGGGGGAAGAAAACCATACAAGGAGTGGCGAAGTTTTAAACAATGAATAGTATGTGGTTTTCCGGTCTTCCAGTCCACACTCGAAGCAAAGGTCTTTCTTTAGACATCATTGTTTGTTATCTGTGATAATCGGTGACTGAGATCGGCGGAATTGTCAAAGCGTTGCGAGAATAGATATTACAATAGATTGTAATTGCTTTTAAAGTTATTTCTTTCAAAAACAACATAATTTAATTTATTTCTCCATACTAAATATGCTACTTTATTTGAAATTTAACATTACCAAAGTTGGCATTCGAGAGCATTGTCACGTCCTTGTAATATTAAGGAGCCTCCAACAAAAGTCAGAGTCGCATTTAAATAATGGCGGTCCGAGGGTGACATAACAATATTTCCCAAAATAAATCTGCTACTCTGATATTAAATTAGCATATAGGGTACCTTTTTTTTCTATTCGCCAGCTGAATCTTTCACATGATATTTTTCTTTAATTTCTCATGAATTTAATTATAAATATAAATATTTCTTGGATAAGGACTTGCTGACTTACTGAATAAAATCAATTTCAAACAAAAAAAATTGTGAGACAAAGCCACAAATAATTTAACCAGGTTATCTGATACCACGGGCTCACAGAGCGCCAGTACTTATACTGTTTTTCTCTGAATGACATATTACTAGGCCCATTGAGTGAAACGGTTTCAGAGGCGTAAAAGACGTTAACACAACCACAGCGCGGATAGCATCGCGGTTGTTCATGGGCGGCAGTTATGTTACCATCAAAGAATTTGCCCACCTCTTTTTCCGATATATTAAAAAAACCCATCACCTCTAATTAAATTATTTTCGTCTGTTTAATTAAATTTTCACAAATTCTAATTATTATTAAAAGTCTAACTTTCACAATTATAAAGCTAAATATGAACATAACTGACAACACAATAATGAAATAGACAAATTGAAAAATGAACAGAGAAAATAAATTATCTCTCGTCGTCTCCGATTTAACTTTTTCAATTTTTCTCGCAGAGTCAATTTGAAATACTCTTTGCGAAGTAACTGTAAATTAGAGCGAGCTCTCTTTAATAGTGATTTATTTAATTTTCTTCAAACTACCCGCTCTTCGGCGAAGAGGCGACAATTTCTCTAAATACATTTTATAACTTCAGTAACTTAAATTAGCTACAGGAAATTTTTACAGGTTTTATTTTTTATGGTATAGCGTGCAACAGATCTGATCGCTACTTTAAGAAACCTCCGCCGCCCATGCTCAACCGCACTGCACGGACTTTGGTTGAATTTGGTTTTACCGCGCTGAATCGGTATAATTTCAAGCGGGTGTGGTTTCAAAGTGAGTGAGGATATCGGAAGATCTTGAAATTATGCCGTTAAAAGCGGCGTAAAAGGCGACACAACCAACAGGGGGCAGTGGCGTGGTTTTCCATAAGCGGCAATGATGTCTTACTATCGAGTCCCACCTGGTTCATTGCCCATAATACAATAAAATATACCGAAATAAAATTTGCCGAATACGTTATTTTTTTAAATAATAAAATTTTAATACCAAAATTGTATTTAGATTTTTGTATTCTATAGCGGACAACGGAGCAGCATATGCTTCAGCACGGCTTTATTTTGTCTTTATATATGTAATGCATTATCTTAACTAAGATATTTAAAATACATGACAACTTAGCTTAATCTAGACAATATTATATCAATTATCTGCTCATGGGCACACATTATTTTTCGTTAATAATTTATTAAGATCTGTAATTATGAGTTTGTCGGTGACATTTATTATGTCACATGTTTACGGAATGTTTGACATAATATCGTACAACGATTTAATTATCAAAGTGAAAAGTTAAATTAAAATGTAGGAACAAATAATTTTGATGCAATTTAAGATTCTCTAAAGTAATATAAAAGATAATATTCCAAAGATTACCTGGAACTTGGAGCTTTGCCATTTTGATTGATTGCTAGTGATTTATTAGACTTAATATGGGAACAAGAAAAGAGAAAAAGAATCTACAATAAAAGCGCGTACACTTTCCTTAAAGGCCGGCAACGTACCCGCGGCTCTGCAAGGGCTGGAGGTGTCCAAGGGCGGAGGACTGCTAGCCTTAGCTGAGCCTTCTGCTCGTTTGCCTCCGATAATATAAAAAAGTATGGGTATTTATAAAAACTATTCATAGTTTGGCTTCAGCCAAGGAATGGTTCAAATATAATTATTTATGTGATTATCTTACTAATATTATAAATGTTTATATTAAAGATAGATTTTTCTTACTCTTTCACGTATGAACTAATAAACAGATTTTAATGAAAATTTGCAATAATTGCTCATCAGAACCATAATCTCTGTTCGCTATACCACAAAAACTATATTTTTGTTAATTTCAATTCTAATTACATATCATAACGGAAAGAGAGAAATTAAAGTTACTTTAACTTTTTGCCGTCATTTGTGAAGTTTTAATTATTCTCAAACTCATAATGTCACATTTCTTTGAATCATTAAATGAAATAATTTCCTTCCAAAATTGGCTATTTTCGGCATGTTGCTTCCTTTTTTTAATGATATAGCGGACAATGGAGAAGATGGGTCTTCTAAATGGTCAGAAAACACCGCCGCCCATGAAGAAACATGCCAGTTTGCGCTTCGTTTGTGTTACCGGCTTTTTACGCTACTTAAGCGATAAAATTTCAAGACCCTTTAATATTCTCATTCATTCGGCGAAACAGTAGTAATACCGTTTTACGCTGAGTATTCTGTGGGCCCGTAGTATCAATTCGCACGAGCCGGTCCAATTTATACGTCACTCTATGCGTCAGCATGGCTCTACCACTGGTGCGACAGTGTTAAGATGCTCTCAACTGTAGCATGGTTGTCCATGGGTATCTGTCTTACTATAGAGGAAACTCGCCTGCTCCGTTATCCCTTATATAAAAAAACTATTTTAAAATATATAAAAAACCAGCGAACATTAATAATGGTTTAAATATATATTAATAATGCTTTAGATTTATAATTGTTGAAGGGAAACCAGAGCCTACAGCTCGTCCCTAACTCCGCGAGAAGCTGTAAAGAAAAGCCTTAATCTAACAGGGTCATTCAAAAAATCCTTTTATATTCAACCTCTCTGTCCAATAACCTGTAATCCCGTTTTAGTTGCAGATCAATGCATTCTAAAAGGCAACTTCTATCAATGGCGAAATGACAAGGGAAGCATTATTAGCCTTACAAAGTAACATGATTATCATGATCCAATAAACACTGACCTCACAAATTCAAATAGTCAATCTCAAACCAAAGATCCGCCCAGCGGAGCGCACAAATCTTGTTATAGCAGACTAAGTTACAATATTGGCTGAAGTATGCTTCTATCGGAGTTCAATCTTAAGTAAAATAAGGTTCTATATACATCAAATGGCCAGTCAGTGCTGTGCAAATATTTACGACACTCCGAAGACATATTGTGAATGTCTTTATGTTATAGCGGACAACAGAGCAGGTGGATCTCCTTTAGAACACCGTCGCCCATGGGCAACGGCGCCACAGTCCACGTATTGGTTGTGATTCCGGATTTTTACGCCCCTTAAGCGGCATTTTTAAGGGCCTCCAATATCCACACCTACTTAACGGAACACAGTAGAAGTGCCGTTTCATATCATATAAGGAAATTTACTTTTGACAGTTGGATCAAGTGAAACAAACTTATGCTAAAATAATTACTAAAATTATAAAAAATGAATTTGTAGAAGAGTAAACAATTTTGTTTTTTATATATAGTTTTGTACTAATTTCATTACTTCTAATTCAGATATGTAAGATATTTACTTATATACTTTGCTTTGTTTCCTGAGAAATAATAACTTTATTTATTTATAAGTAACAGAAGATATGTTTTAATGCGTACTCTATACATAGAAACTTATGTCCTTTAAGATAATGCCATTCAACCTTAAATTTAAATTAATAAACCGAAAGAAGTTTAGAGCAGCCACAAAGCCTTTACGCATCGCTAATCCCGCTTTGTAAGTTATTGGCTTTAATTTTGTTGCATTTGTTACAAAACGTGACATGATTCTATAAGTATAGTATAGTTCTTAGTAAAGTTGTCATTTTTAAAAAAAATTGTCATTCGTCAGGCTGTATTAATAACTTAACAATATACTACTAACTTACTAGATCTTATCAGTTCATTTTTACATGTCGAGTGGTCGTGGGATGTCGGGCGAGGAGAATTAATGCCACTTCTTTTAAGGATAATATTCGATGACATTCGATGATACACAAAATGGCTACGTCAATATAATCAGCACATTCGGCTATAATATTTAACGAGCGACACTCCGCTAAGCACGTTTTGTGAAGCGCGATGCACATGGATTATCATCTGTTCTTTCTCACGCACAAAACAGCACGGCATTGTGTCAGAGTGAAGAAACTTCTACAAAAACGCTGTTCGACCGATGTCCTGTAATTTTTGACGTTTCTCGACTCTCTCGATACACCAAGGCGCCGTCATATTTATTTATTTCCTAGATTCATTATAAATATATAATGATTATAACTTATTATATTCAGAGCCTCTTAGCTAAGTGGTTTAATGAGTTTAACATGAATCTAGAGGTATAAGCTTCGAACCCGGTCTGGATAATTAATAAAATATTTTATTCGGTCTCTGGAAAGGCTTGACAGTAGCTGGGCCAGGTGGTAGAGCCATGTTAAAGCATATGCTGACGCACTAATAGGGCGGGTTTGTCCGAAATGATACCAGGGGCTTACAGAATACTCACAGGGAAAAGATATGTACTAGAAAAGGTGCTTCTACTGTGTTTGTAGCCCATTAAACACTTCAACTTACTAATACGGCAGGCAATGTCGGCTACTTTGGTTCGGCTGCGGATAACCTCATTTCTGATTTTATCTCGAAGCGAGACTCCGAGCATTGCCCTCTTCATACCTCGCTGAGTGACTCTGAGCTTCTGTGATAACGCAACTGCTTAATACGGGTAAATCAGTGGCGTTCTTAGATGTAGACACTGGAACGTCTTGTTAAAATAAAATATCTTTATTACATTGAGATTATAACCTACAGTATCACAATCTTTTAATATTTATATACATGTCGCAGACATCTGGTTGGATACGCTATTTGATTGAATGACTAGCGCGTTCATTGAATGATGATATTTAGTTGAATGACCAGAAATTAAGAAGCATCACTCAACATCTAACTAGTTAGTGATTCGTAGCACAGCCCGTTCCAGAGCGGACGTAAATTCAGACAAGTGTTTGTGATTTAGTTCATTTTTTCCCACTGCGGCATTAGCTCGCACGTCTGATAGAACTGTGTTGATATTTTTTTGATTAATTTTACTTTAAAGTGACTTTTTGTAATAAAATAGTATGACAGCATGGTTTTATTATACCTAACCTAATCTATTTTAAATATCTTTCGGCTTTATATCTCATTTATTGGATATGCTAAATGATGCTCAGTCAAGACGATGAACGTTACATTCAACTTGACGAGTTTTCCTTTAGTCATTCAACTAAATATCGTCATTCAATGAACGCGCTAGTCATGCAATCAAATAGCGGATTCAACCAGATGACTGCGACATACATACAACATATGCTATACAGGTTTCGTATCACAAGTAACACCTCGAAGGCTGACTTATTGAAACACGACTGTCTGTTAATTTCAGTCGTAATTATGACGCTGCAATAAAACTTGAAAAGGTTTCTTTGACGCGATCGTTATGTCGTTGGATGGGAGTCTTTCGAATTCAGCGAGCGAACTTGTTTTTCATACGGAACGTAATAACGTACACACAAAGTGCATGAAACAGTACTTGTACTGTGTGTCGTTTGTTGAGTGAGGGTGGAGGCCCGTGAAATTATATAGCTCAAGCAAAAAACCCGTCAACACAACCGAAGCGGTTATTGCCCGATTGGAGCATATGTTGATGCACTAATTGGTCCAGCTCGTCCGGTGTGATAAAATGACTCGCAGAATATAATTTGAAATAGTGCTAGTAGCAGCTACTACATCCTTGTAAAGGAATAAGGATACCGGAAGCCCAATAAATATATTTACACGTAGAAATCCGTCTTTTTTACCAAACCTAATTACCGATGTCCATGGGCGAATGCATTTTACCTTCAGGGAATCTACTCTGTATTCTGCTAAATAAAAATAAAATTGTAAAACCTTTTTTCGACGTAAATAGATCACGAAACTGAAATGTTTTTCTTTAAAGGAGTAGGAGGCCCACCAAGGATTTGCAGTCCACTCATGGACACCCTCAGCCATTGTAAGGCCGCGTGTGCGTTGACGGACTTTTACAAATACGCTGTCTTTATTCTTCTTTACGCCGTATTAGTAAGTTGAAGTGACGATGGGCTGGCCACATCGCTCGACGAACCGACAACCGATGGGGAAGAAAGGTTCTCGAGTGGCGACCGCGTACCGGAA
>DWCF01006640.1:0-12029 GCA_018230265.1 Delias oraia | reverse complement strand
AAGATTCGTTTCAACTATTCAATTCTACAGAAAACTTAAACAAATATATTTCATTATTTTCGTTTAGTTTAATTATCTCCAAAACTCATGACAAGAGGATGTCTTGATTTTTTAATAGCTTAATGTAGATAGGTTACAGATTCTCATTGAACTTTTGATGTGGCCTTCCGAAGTAGTCATGGGTTTCCAATGTCTGTAGAATAGATGTCGCGAGTTGTCAGCTATATATTGATAAATAAATATAATTAAATTAATAGTTCTATCGTGATGATTAACTAAGTTGTCTAGAAATTAGATTCACTGGGGAAAAATTACACACGTGGTTAAAATAGTTACAGTGGCGATGTGCAAATCGCATCTTGTGATTGTAATTATCTAACATTTTATATACGATTGAATCCAATGTACATAGACTATATCTTGTATTGAGGTGTTATATAATTGGCGCGATGTGAAAAATGACGTTATAGGAATAGAACATACACAATAACCGCAAAATGAAGTCAATTACGAAATATATACGTAAGATTTATAATATTTTATATTTTATTGATGTATATAATTTATTAAAATATAATCTATTCGTAGAATATTCAATTTATTTTATATTAAAATTCTCGAAAGTTATTAAATGTGGTTAGTTTCTTAAATGAATCTTAATTTTGATTTATTTTAAGTTATATTTTTCGTAATTGTGTATAGCTAATGGCAGCAGGACTAACCAATAATTTTTTCAGTGAACTTTTCTTACAACAGTATATTTCTCTTAATAAAATTGAATGATTATTCAATGCGAAGCTTTGACCTAAGCTAACCTTCACATTGTATGAATCTTGTAGGGTTCAACGATTTATTCAAAGGAACCGTCTTATAGTTATTGAGACTTATCTGTTCTGCGTTGCAGTTTTTAATATTATAATAGTTATTACTTATTTCATGTAATAATAGGAAATATTATGTGATTTTAATCAGATATATTAAAAAATATTAAAGATACAGAATCTCTATATATCACATATATACATATTTTTAAATAGGTAAAGAAATTTGTTTTCATCTAATCGCACCAGTGCTAGCGAGCTTTTTGAAAATCTTGTTTAGCTTATCTTAATAATATATGACTATTATTTATATTAAAATAAAAGTTCCTACAAAAAAAAATAAAGAAACATAGTGAAATAAATATTTTATTTTTTCTAATAATTGGAATAAAACTGGAATATATCGTTTCGTTTGCTTAACCTTTCACCCATGAATATCAACTGAATAGTAACGAATATTTATTTTATTTAAAAAACTTAATATTGAGGAGCGAAATACTTAAAGCAGTTTGAAATATAAAAACAAGGAAAGCCTCGTTCTTACGAGTTTATTTCAAATACTTTTTTATTTGAAAATATAGAGCAGGTAGCGTTTTTGTTATGTAGGTATCGGTCGAGTTTTTCATGATATATTTGATACTCGTATAAATCCTCACACGCACACATAGACAGCGCTGTTTAGAGACAAGCGAAAGTGTTTACTCCATTGATCTACGAAATAACTTGCACTCGGTATAAAACCAAGAGTCGAGACTCACACACCACACTCCTGCACAGCCTTCGCTGAATCAAGCAAAGCGAATATGAGGCTACTGGTTAGTTGAAATGATCATTATAACATAGTAAAAAATCATTTTTAATATCAAGTATAAGTCTTTATATTATTCCATAGAGCTGTTCAAACTTTATTTGGTTTATAGTAATCACGTATGTTTTTATTTTTACAGAGGTCTACCTTAATCTTGGCCGTGGCTATTAGCCTGGCCACGGCAGAGGAGAAGGCGGAGAAGGATACAAAGGCTGAAGCAAACAATATTGAAGACAACAAGAAGCAAGATAAGAGAGGATTATCACAATATTATGGTGACCATGGCTATGGAGGTGGATACGGCGGTGGTTACGGTGGTGGTTTTAGCGGAGGTTATGGCAATTACGAGAGCCACGGCAGTCTCGGAGGGTCTCTAGGAGGTTTCGATGGTGGTATCGGCCATATTGGTCATGAGGAACATGAGAAGACAGTGACTATTGTTAAGAAAGTCGCCGTGCCATACCCAGTTGAAAAACATATCCCAGTACCAGTGGAAAAACACGTCCCGTATCCAGTAAAAGTGCCAGTGCCTCAGCCTTACCCAGTATACAAAACTGTTCACTACCCTGTGAAAGAGTTGGTAAAAGTACCAGAATACATACCCAAGCCTTACCCAGTGGAAAAGGAGGTCGCCGTTCCTGTGAAAGTGCATGTTGACCGACCAGTACCAGTTAAGGTTTACGAGCATGTTCCATACCCAGTGGAAAAACACATTCCAGTTCCGGTCAAGGTTCACGTACCACATCCCTACCCGGTCGAGAAACACGTACCTTTCCCAGTCAAGGTGCCAGTTAAAGTGCACGTACCCTACCCAGTAGAGAAGGTTGTGCACTACCCAGTTCACGTACACGTTGACCATCCAGTGCCCGTTCCAGTCGAGAAGCCTGTGCCAGTGCCAGTAGAGAAACCAGTCCCCTACCCCGTGGAGAAGCCTGTACCGTACCCAGTGAAAGTACATGTTGATAACCCAGTGCCCGTGCATGTTGAGAAACCAGTACCTGTCCCAGTCAAGGTCCACGTGCCAGCACCTTACCCGGTAGAAAAAGTCATTCCATACCCGGTTGAAAAGAGAGTGCCTATTCCAGTTAAGGTTCCAGTTGATAGGCCAGTGCCGGTTCACATCGAGAAACATGTACCATATCCCGTAGAAAAGCACGTGCCCTACCCAGTCAAGATCCCCGTACCAATTGTTCACCACGAAGAACATGATGGTGGTTTAAGCGGTGGTTACGGTGGTGACAACGATGGAGGTTACGGCGGTGGCTACAGCGGTGGTAGCAACTACGGTGGTGGATTTGGTGGACATGAAGGATTAAGCGGTGGTATTCATGAAGGAAGTTTGGGTGGCAGTATCGACAGTTACGGTGGTCATGAAGGTGGTCTTGAAGGTGGTTTAGAAGGCCACAGCTTCAGCGGTTACGAGCAAAGTCACGAATACAAACACTAATAGTCTGATCTCTTCTTTGTTTTTAGCTTTAAATGTTGTTTTGTGTTTAGTTGTCGACTAAGTGTTTTATTTCCTATGTTGAATTCGACATGACTGTGTTGTTAATAAAACCGAAAGTATTAAAGAAATCGTTACCTTAAAATAAAAAATTATAAAATAACGGTTTTTTCACTTCTCTTCAAATAATTAGTTTATTAGTTTCTATATAAGTATTAAAATATTAATTATTAAGTATTGAAATATTTGCAAAATATTTGTAAAATTGAATAATATACAATATATTAGATAATATCAGAAGATAAATTAATACCGTTTATAGTAAAAAAAAGCTGAAATTCGAGATGTTTTAAATGCATCAAATTAGGATCAAAACATCTAGATTGTGTATCTTCGACGGATATTTCAATATATTAATAACACAGTGTTGTTAACACACAATAATTATTCATTGCGATGTTCTTTTGAAACTGCGCTAGATAGGAAAAGTTATGTAAAACTTTACGTAACACGTACATATAAGACTGTGGTTAATCCAAAGAGATTAGAAAAAAACTTATGCGTGACCGGCTCTTTTCTCTAAACTGGTTATTTAGAATTTGGATTAATTTCATTCGAACAATATATAGTTACAATTGAGCACTGTCTAAGAAACTCCGATTTGCTTTGTCGTCTTAGAAACTTTGTGAACTTTGTTTAACATTACGTATAACATAAGTTACCGATAAGGAAGCATTATTTCTCAGAAGCTACACGTAACTTACCTTATATATGGAATATTGGCAGGAATGTGGTATTTGGAGCCGGGATCGAAGTCAAGCTCTGAACGAAGAACCGGTGGTTTCACACCTTGATATTGCTCTCTGAAAAGGATACAACTTCTTAATAATTAAGAAAAAAATAGATTTTACAAGTAAAAAATCAATGCGAGAAATATTCATTGAATATTTTACCAAAAACTATTAGAAAAAAGTATAAATTCGCGGCATATTTCCACTCATACATTAATGAGAGGATGTCATTATAATCAAAATAATAGAATAAAAACAGTATCTCTTTTTTTTAATAGTATATTGGACAATGGAGCAGGTTGGTCTCCTATATGGTAAGGGAATACCGCCGCCCATGGACAATCGCGCCACAGTCCACGCATTGGTTGTGTTGCCGAATTTTTACGCCACTTAATTTTAAATTTATAAGGCCACTTAATTTTTCAGAGCCTCCGATATTTTCACCAACTCAATACACCAAGTACATTTTCACGTTGAGCATTCTGTGAGCCCGTGGAATCACTTCGGACGAGCCGGCCCAATTAGTGCGTCCGCATATGCTTCAGCATGGCTCTCCCACGTGTGAATCGTATCTCTTTTTAGTATAAATATAAATTGATAAATACATCGTAGCATGTATACGTATTAAAATATATGTTTTTCCTTTGTATTTTAATACTTCTAACCGAGAGAAACAATATATTTTGTTTTCATATAACCTGTTAATAATAACTTTTGCCCTCAATAACATCGAAAGTTGATGTTCGTTTCAATGCCGTTAAATGAAAAGTTGGTTAGCATTACCATAATTTATATTAATATTAATAAGTTCGTGAGATCATTTCTTATTAATTCATATATTATCTAAAAATACATCAATTGAAATAAAGAAGTGAATTTAAATATAACATTAATTTTTATTCCGATGGTGACTTAAATAGGTCTTACTAGGATCTCGTTAGTTTTGTACTTTGAATCAGCTGCCAGCAGTGGTATTTCTAAACTAATGCGACTTGGGGACCTTCTAGAAAAGAGCGTATATATTTCACCCGCGCCTCTGAATAGGCTTGACGTGTCCATGGGTGGAGGATTAATAACCCTAGGTGAGCCTCCTGCTCGTTTGGCACTATTTCCATAAAAAAGTTTTTTATTATGTATATACGTATGTAATATACGTAAGGTTTTTGTTCATTAGGACAGACTGTAATGATAAGTTTACACAAAAAATTAATAATATCATTTAAAATATATTGAAAAATACCAATATTTTAGGATTTATATTAATTATTAACCAAATATTAAATTTAACATACGTTTATATTTTTACGCGTTAATTTATTTCCGTTTATTTGCAATGTTACGTTATGGTTATCTAATATAGTCTAGACGCATTACTTGTGTGTAATTTGCCATGTACTTTGTAATATGATTGATTTCATTAATTCCGCTATACATAGTTAGCGATTTTAATTCACGTTTCATACGATTATATAAGACACTTTTAAAATAGCTAGTGCGTTAATGATTAAATGCTCTCCGCCTTTTTCATATAATATAGCGTGCATGGTGCAGACTGGACAACCGCGCTGTAATCATTTGGTTGTGTTGCCGGCTTCTTAAGCCGTAAACAGTCTTGTCCGGTAAACTTGGACTTCAATGTAAAACGAATCGTAGTTACAAGATATTTGCTCAAATAGGCCAGTAGAACAACAGGATAGTAATGTAACAGCAGATCTATTTTTATTTTTTAGAAAATTAAAATTAAAAAGCAGGCAACGCAACGAATGCCCGGACTGTCGCGGTGTTGTTCATGGGAGGCGGTATTCCCTTACCACATAGGAGACCAACCTGCTCCATTGTCCACTATGTTCTCAAGAGAAATCCGTTGTCCGCTATAGAATAAAAAAAAATCTCACCTCAGTCTCCACCAGTGACAATTATATTGCTCCTTCCTGACATCGCCTGTAAATACATCCCACCTCCAACGATCCATGACTAAAGCAAAGGGGAGAAAGGATAATTTATCCATGGCTTGCGTGAAAAGGTAGTTGATATCATGGGCTGTATCGTCGATAGAACGTTGGATCAGCCCTAAGGTCTGCAGGTGGCGTGGTGAGGATACAGAGAGAGCTATTGTTTCACCGACGGCTTCGTGAAAGCCTGTAATGAAGAATATACCGGATACAATTAAAAAGTCAACCAATAAATTATAACTGCAATTATATATTTACATAATAGGATGTGGCGGAGAATTTCTATTTCTAATTATACAATATAAAATTGTATAATTTTCTTTAAATAATTATGTAAATACATCTAGTATTAAGAAGATTTAGAAATTGAATAAACCTCTCAAAAAAGTATGAAAGTAATCGAATTTTAGGTTGGTTAATTTCTAAATGTTTTTTTTTATAATTTTAAAGAATACTCAAAGAATTTAATTAAATAACAGTCCACTAATTTATTTAAATTATTTACGTGCAAGAAGAAGCGATCAAGAGAAAGTACGGAAGTACAAGTTGGACCCGATTGATAAACTGACGCAGCACTTGTCGGAAACAACCTACAACTGTACTTTTCTACGAGCTTCCTTCTAGCGGTATATATTAAGGACTTGTATATTATTTTAAATAATTAAGTAGGTTTATCCCATTGCTCATTTCAAGTACTTATAAGAAATTTTTATTATCAAGTATTTATAAAATACTTTAATTTAAAAATGCAATTTATCATATATTTCAAGATTATTTTATCGATTCAGACGTAACGTTAAAATTACTATGTTTAGAAAGCAGTAAAAGATGAACTTTCGCTTCCACAAATGACGTTGAATATATTATGAAAACGAGGAAGTGTAAAAACAAAGAAGCTTTGTTTAAAAAATGTTTCGTGACCGCAAAATAAATTCATTTGCGTCGAGAAATGAATCCAAATGGGTTAAACTTGACCCACTTGTCTATAACCGTAAACTCAAATAAAAATAGTGATATTGAAGACAGAGATATCTAGATACGACTACTTTTTGTTTGACGTTTGTACATATTTACAATTATTTTAACTTATTCAGTTATCTTTTGATTTATTAAAATTTAACCTATGTACTGTATAAACTAAGGTATTTTGTCATAACGTATTATATATACATTTAGTAGTATGAGGAAATATATAGGATCTCAATTTTGCAATAACTTATTCATAGGAGCATTTTAAAAAGGTTTTATATAAAGGATTATTTTAAAAATCATTTAATTTATGTTTAGGAAAGTATTTTCAATTAATATAAAATAGTTTGATTAAAACTGAATTAAAAACTAAATAAATATAATAAATATAATGAAAATAATTAATAAATATTAACAGATAAGCTACAAAAGTTTAAAATGAAATTATTTTTAGAGATAAATCCATATATTCTATATCAATGCATGGTTTTTAAGACATAGCTAAGATGCGCGTAAGTTACGTAAGCTATATCGTAACAGTTTAATTTCCGTCAATTCGCTACATAGTGCGCGCAGTGATTTGTTAATATCATTAATTTTGTTATTAATTACCGAAGGTCGAACATAACACAACAACTTACATATTATTCATAAATAATTACATATTTTGTGGTTGTTTAGCAAAGATAAAATTAGGAATGTTAAAAAGATTGCTGGTATTTTATTGTATTACAGTCTGGTATACAAAACAGTACTTATATGATTAACGTAAAAATTAATGCAATTTTTATATTTTTTTTATTTTCATTTATATTATAATGGTGAAATGATATAATGGTATAAGGATGATCCTAAAGCATCCATATATTTTAAAACGTTACTCTAAGAATCAAGAATAAATTATTATGAGATCGTAATACGAGTCTACGCGTATAGTTTACAGTTTCTAGACACGCTCGCTCTTAATTTCGTAATATGGGAAACGATGCAATTCAAACTAGGTATATAAATCTTACAATGGTATCATTTAAAACGTCTTTTGTTTAGTAATGTTATCTTTAACTTACTTATTTTAATGCTGCATAACACTCCTTAAGTCTATAATATTTCTGGGAAATTTAATCAAGGGTGACTCTTTCACCCGTGGGAGAGTCATGCTGACGCACTGATTGGGCCGGCTCGTCCAAAGTGATACCATGAGTCCACAGAATACTCAGCGTGAAACGGTACTTGTTTATGTTTCGCAGAGTGAGTAAAGATATAGAAGGACCCTAAAAGTGCCTCTTAAGCAGCATAAAAAGCCGGTAACACAACCAATGCATAGATAGTGCCGTGGGTGTTCATGGGTGGCGCTGTTCTCTTACCATATAGGAGACCCACCTTCTATGTTGACCGCTATAAAATAAAAAATGTTTTAAATGTTGTATAATTATATATGCTAACTCGTGTGAAAACAACAACAATTCTAATTATAGCTTAGTAGTAACGAATTTCACTTTGGCCTTCCGGTATATCTTGTTATCACATTGGGTTTGTTTCGCAAATTCAAAGTTTACAACTTATAGAAAATCCAAATTACTGCTTAACAGATTTTATAGGGCATCAATCAATCGCCCCTGGACAGTGTAATATTAAGATGTTAGAGGGCGCCTTGCAGCGTATTGAACTGCTTAGGACAAGTGGTATGTCACATACTTTGAGCGATGCTATCTTATAGTAATAAATCACTTCCGTATCTTATCTGTCAGCGTTTTGCATTTAGTTCTGCCTTCGAATCGCAAAGATTTAGTGGAACTATTATGTCTGTTCCATTCTTTAAAGTAAAGCTTTTTTTGTGAATATACACTATAAAAAAGAAAACACTATATAAAAAAGGTAGTTAAACAAAAATATTGATTCATAATGTTACATGAGCTCTTATTAATTTATTAATTAGAATAATAAAAATTAAATATAAAATACCAAAAACTACTGCTTTTTTGATATGACAACATAGCTTAATTATTTGGAAGTATCAATATTCATTGACCGCCGAACGTATATTGCTGTTTCAGATTAAGTTTAAGGGTTTCGCCACACTTTAATTAACTTACAAATGTATGGAAAAAAATTTAAAAAATGTAGAAACTCTATAATCTGGATTTCAACCTGTAATTCCTATACTTAATAGGAGCAAAACGGAAATATATTTCTGGCTATTGCTTTTTATCGCCTTAAGCCACTGGACGCAGTAACAAGTTTAATTCAATTATAATTTCCTAGCACTGACGTAATGTAGATAGTGAAAAAACTGCTTTCTAACGTGTGCTCTCATAACTTGTGTTATTTTAATCGTCAATATGAAATTCATTAATAATATTTTTACGTTTTCTATATCTTTATTATGGAGTGTTAAATGTGGTAAGTAGTTAAGTCAATTCTACCGATATTTTAATCGATGTTAATAACCTCAATCTATGTAAAGTAATACATTGTTCTGTTAAACAAAAGAGCTCTTTGTTAGATCTATTATTTTCAAAATACTAGTTTTGTAAAATATTATTTTAAAAATAATAATATCGGTATCTTGGTAAAACTTTAACTGCTATTCATACAATTTCTTTATTAAATATAAGTTAATAATAAATTGATGGAGTATATTATACTAGGATAAATAAACTTAGTGTAATTGTATAAGTAACAAAAATAACTGTTGACTGTAGCGCGGTTGTCCACGGGCGGCGGTGTTCTTTTAACATAAAGGAGACACACCTGCTCCGTTGTCCGCTATACTATAAAAAAAGTTAAAACCGATTAATTTCTTTGTTTTGCATTTAATGTAATATTTAGTACATCATATGCGATAAAGAGTAAAAATATAAAGCCACTTAACCTCCTAAGGCATTTCGCTGATGTTAATAACGAAATAGGTTAAAGATTTGCTAGGATTTTTACTATGATTCGAACCTATAATTATGGATTTAATCCATATATGTCAGTGGCATCATCAAACCAAAAAAGTTAACAAGAATTGCACTAAATAAATATATTAATAAGATAGTTTTAATTGTATGACATTCCCAAGGTTATAATGTTTTCATTAATTGCTTAAATGAACGATTTAAAATTTGTGTAGCAATAGTAATTGATCTTGTGACAATTATCTGAAAAGTAGGTCATAGGCGTTAGAGGAAACCTTATTGTACGAATTGGATTAGCGGTGAACTTGAGAGGAAATATCTGTATTGATATTTTATGGATATGTTACCCTGGCCTCCTTTCTGGTAGAGTACATTTTAATTCAGATTTCTTACAAACGTAGTCATGTAATTTTTAAGCCCACGAACGCACCACTGCAAGGGCTGAAGGTATCCATGGATGGAGAATCGCTTAGCCCAGGGGAGCCTCCAGCTCGTTTGCCACTATTTCAATAAAAAAACTGAAACGCCAATTTTAACATATACCTACATGTCTCATTTTCGATCTTTATTTCAAAACGAAACAAAAGCTGCGTTTCGTATTGTTACTATATTCCTATTAGATGCTACTAAATGCATAATTTTTATAAATAATAACGTTAACCATACTAATCAATACTTTATTTTCGCTATTAATCATTTATTTTACACCTTAAATATGAGTTTAATGGTAATTAAGCTACGAATGGTGGCTGAATGCGGACATGCTTGGAAAAGGTTGAAGGAGGCCTTTCCCGATTGGCAAGCGGATCAGAAAATGTTAACAATAGATCAAATACTAGACAAATAGTTTGTAAAAGTATCCGAATAAAAGGCTATATTACTATTATATTATAAGCTAAACGTTCGGTTTTTAAACAAAAATATGAAATAATTCGTAATATACGAATCATATTATTGTATAATTGTTTTATATGTTTTATTTATGCGTGATATTAAAGCTATAACTAAATATTACAGCCTCATCGGTTCTGTGCTACGATTGCAATAGTGCGTTCGATCCACGCTGTGGCGAAGGCTTTGATCATTTTAGTCTAGGGGTGGTGAACTGCTCTCTGAAAGATCCTTTAGACCATATCCCACCTGTTGAGTCTACTTTTTGCAGGATTATCAAAATGGACAGTAAGTATTGCTTAAATTTAAAAGCTTTTCTAAGTATAAGCGAATGAATATTAAAACTATGTACTAATATGGAGATAGGAAGATATAACACAAGTTATTCACAAAAAATAACTATATGATTACTAATTTTGTATCCCCAAGTATTAAAATATGTAAAGAAATAGTAATATTTATGTAAAAAAAAGTATTATCTTCTTTAATTTCAACTATCAAACGCGCAGTGGCAGTGAAGGATTGTATTGTCTGTTAAATTAGGTTGTTGTTTTCTATAAGAAAGAGGTTTTAAAAAAGTATCTAATCATTAAATCATTAATCATCATTAATTGTTAAACGTATCATTATAATTTACATAACATAATATAAAAACATAAAGTTTTAGAATATTCTTGGATTGTGATTTGGGAAAGGACACTGTTAATAATACATTAGGTATTGTTTTACAATAATTTCGTGATATGGAACAGGCAGAGCACCTCAATTGTAATGACTGACTGTTATGCAGATCACGAAATTATTATAACATATGATTTTATATATTTTTTTATAGGATAGCGGACAAGGGAACAGGTGGGTCTCCTATATGGTAAGAGAATATGCCACCCATGGACAACCGCGCATTGGTTTTGTTGCCGGCTTTTTATGCCTCTTAAGCGGCATTTTTAAGGGCCTCCGATATCCTCTCACTCAGCAAAACACAGTACAAGTACCGTTTCAGGTTGAGCATTCTGTGATTATAAAAAAGCTTTCCAGTAATTTTTATAATTTATTGTTATCAAATACTCCTGCTATTTCTACCACAAAAGATAAATTAAGAAAATATATACTGTAAGTTTGAAAACACCATACAAATATTATGAGATTTTTCAGTTTTTGGAAAACTGCGAATTGTACGCAAGTGTGGATACTTGAAGGATGAATACAAAATGAATGGCTGCAAGAAACAAACTGGCACAGGTGAATTATTTATAACATACTGCTCTTGCAATACAGATTTGTGTAACAGTGCACCGCTTCACCAAGAGATGTCGCTGCTTTCAATAGTTACTATATTCGGAATATTTTTAACTCTACGAAACTGTATGTAAGAAGATAAAGTGTCTTTTAGTGTAATTACAATTATTTCATTATGATATTTACCTAAGTATATAATTAGAACAACTGCCGA
>DWCF01006639.1:0-12034 GCA_018230265.1 Delias oraia | reverse complement strand
TTCTTATCGTAGTCATCTTCATGTTATTCTCATGAAGTTACTACATTTTTATATATTGACATATGACGTGCCAAATATGATTGGCTGTTTAAAATATAAATAATGTCCTTCTGAATGAAGGGTGAAAGTTTACAATAAAGTATTTATTTACAACAATTCTTTTGTTTTACTCATAGACTTATCATTTAAAATTTATACAAAAAAATTATAGATTAGCATAAATGGAAAAAAAGAACAAAGATTTGATAAGAAAAAACACCGAGTTATTACAAGAAATATCAAAAATAAATGAAATGCATTCAGATTTAGTTAAGAATGATATTAAAAGAGATTTTTATTATACCAGGATGTATAATAAAATATTAGAAGATTTAGATAATAATATTACAGAAATTAGTAAATTACTCGAAAACACTAAAAATATTAAATCAAAATTAATCTCATGGAGGCAAAGTAATCAGACAGTTTTACAAGAAAAAGATTTAAATATTTCTAAACCTAAAAAGAAGCGACAAATAAAAAAATAGACTTTAAATATTTTCTATAATACGATTAAGTACTTCTTCGTCTATTTCTCCTGATTTATGCATAATAAATGAAATAATTTTTTTATCTTTATAAATTACAGTCGCTAGTGCGTCGCAACTTTCTTCCTCTAATTTTATAGGATCTATTATCAACAGAGAATCAAAAATTGCAAAGGTTTTTACTTGTGGTAATTGAAGTGTTATATTTTTTTGACCATTTATTTGTATCAAATCATCTTTATTTACTACTTCGGGTATTTCTATTTTCTCTAATAAATTCCTAAGACCATTAATAGCCAGATCCATTATATTACCATCATCATTGTATATTTCTATTTTTATATTTAATCCTAACCCAGGTAAGTTTTCTAATTCCTTTAGAATATATTGTGGGAAATTAAAATTTGATTCAACTATTTTTTCAATATTAAATTCCAAGTCTATTCTTAAAGTTGAATATCCTCTTTTACATAATAGTGAACCATCAGAATGAGTATTTTCTATTGGATTATGTTTTAGATTTCTTGATTCAAAAGGTTTCCTCATATCTGATCTTATCTCCATAAGAATATTTTCTTTAATGTAATTTAGTTCATTCATGCTATATTTCATAAGGGGTAAATTTATAAGACAAATTTAAAATAAGGAAATAATACTTTAAAATTTACGCAATATTTTTATTATAAATTTTCGAAAGAATCTTCTTCTTCCTCACTTTTTTTATCTGCTTCTTCTGCTGTTGAATCTTCTTGGATTACTTCAATACTTGAAGAGTCTGAATTTTCACTACTTGTACTAACATCTTCATCTTTATTAACTTCTTCTTCTACCTTTTCAAATACTTCTTCAGTTTTATTTTTTATTGCCTCATTTGGCTTACAGGTTTCTTTTTGTAGTATTTTAGGTAGCACATTTATCATTACTAGTACGATTATACTAATTATAGCCACTATTGTTATACTGTACAGATTACTAAAAGATTTCTGAACTAGATCTACGAATTTATTAAACATTTTAAGGGATTGTTTATTCCAAAATAAAGATCTTTAATTTTCTAAAACACTAATAATAAACATAGTTAGTCAAAAAATAAGTATAAAATTCTAATAATTTGTATAAATATGATGTTAAACAGATTTCTTTTGATAAATGAGATAACTAATTAATCAGTGTATTAAAATAAATACTGTAAAAATTATCCCTCATGGATTTTTACTCTAAAAAATTACAAAATTTTATTACTAATTTTACTAATAACCTATATAATGAATATAATAACAATCCGCTTTTAATTAATGAGATACAAACATATAAACACAACTATAATAATAATAAAATAAGAAAATGCTTGATGAAATTTGATAATTACATTTTATCAAAAATAGATTTTATATACAGTAAATATTTAAAAAATATTTACAATAGAGATATTGTTACTAAAAAATCTAATAATAACATACATAATAGAATTGTCATTAATAAAGATATCTCCAATATAGATATATATAGTACAGAGGTTTATACTACAGATGTAAATGACATAAGAAAATACAATGATTATTATAAGAATAATATTACTTACGATAGAAAGTTGATCAATAAAGATCTTAAATGTAGAGATATAAATAATAGTATTTTATACAAAAGAGATGTAGTCAAATATGACAATAATTTTTACAAATCATTCTTAACAATCTACTACAGATTTATTAACTGGTTTATGGCTAGAGACAAATATTATATTAAAAATGAATTAATTAAAAATATGAAAAATAACAAGGAATTGCTGGAAGATAGTAATTTTTTACGTAATTTGGTGGATATTAGAAACATTGAAAATACAGGAGATCTTAACTTTAATTTTGAAGTAAGTATATTAAATCCCAATTTGTTTGTTAAAACAAACAAATTATGCAATATAAAAGTATTTAAAGAAAATAATGCATTAAAAATAAAAGAATTTCAATGTGAAGATATTTGATTCATCTGAATAAATTATTTATTCGCTAACTATTTCGGTTTTTAGACCTTTAAAATTCCCTACTAGAACATGAGAACATTTTATTACATTTAGTTCGGCATTGTCTTTATCTGGGATTCTTTCAACTTTAACTCTGATTCGTCTTGGTACTTTTTGTAACCCTTTGCTAAATATAAATTTATTAAGATCTTTCTGTATAGTAATCTTCTCATCTGTTTTCAACATCTTTTTAAGATGTGATCTAAACTTCTTAATGGCAATACTAGCCTTCTTTGTCCAATTACAACCTTTAGTAAGTTTACCAAGATTGACAGTTATTTCCATCATTTTATTATTTTCTAATGCTGTTTTCATTTTTAAGGGTAAAAATATTTTAGATAGTAAAAAATTATTATTTTTAACATAAACAACATAGCTTCTATCAAGAGAACATAAAAATCGGATTAAATTTATTATTTATTGACAAAAATTTATTTAAAATATCTAAAACAACAAATTATTAAGCCATGTCTACATTATTTACTTTTTAGAAATTAAAATTGTTAAGAACAGGCCAGAGTATATTTTTTCTTGTTTTGCAATTTTTTGAATAACCAATCTGTCTTAAATTTAGAAAAATGCTTTTTAGTAATTAAATAGAAATAAATACATCAAAATACTTTAAAATATAAGTGTCTATAATGTATTTTGAATTTATCTATTAACTTATCAAAGCTAATTGAAAAATACTTAATTGTTTATTATTTAAATCTTAAATGAAGTGTCTACCAATCATATGCAATTTATTTGTACACATTTCCAAATGCTTAAAGATAATTTAAAAGACCTTACATATTTAACAAATTAAAATGCAAAAAAACAAATCTGCAACCCGTTAAATCTCTGATTATGTTTATCATATAAAGCATTAAATAACTAACATCAATCTATAGATAACTATTTACATCTTGTAATATTAATTTGTATTCGTCTTTTAACATTTTAAATTCCTCCTCTATACCATCGTGATTAATAATTTTCTCCATTTTATCTATAATTCGTAAAATAAGATCATTAACCTCCTTTCTTTTGAAACTTATGTGCATTACTTTAGCTAAAATTTTTGTCATTTCTTGATCAAAATCCATTAAGGGATGGTTTTGAATAAAATTAAAAGCGACAAATAATATAAATCTTTAAATAATAAAATATTCGTATTACATGTTAAAAAATGAAATTAGTTAAAAATTAAACTAAAATATTATTTATTGTATATTTTGCATTTTATTACTTTCACCACTTTTAAAATAATTCTTTAAAAAGTGAATAACTACTATATAGTTATAATCTAAATCATAAAACTCATTAATAAGTCGAGTATATATTGTCTGTCTATGATCTTTAGGTATTTTTTCGAATAAACTTCTCATCCATTTTATTATGTTGTCAAATGTCTCTATTTCTTTTTCTTCTAATTTTGTCTTTGTAAGGAGTAATGTTAAATCTATAACATAATCTTTTAATAATAATATAAGTTTATCTATTCTTTCAGAAATTGTGTCATCTGTCAATTCTTGTTTATTTTTTAAATGGTCATTCAATTTTATACATTTATTTTTATAAGCTAAAATATCATCCCTTGTTAAAACATTTTTGTTATCCCGGTAAAAATCTAATTTATTGATATGATCTGACAAATGACTTTCACCTATAAAATCAAATAGAATGGATTTTTTATTAAGTAAATTGTCGAATTTAAGAAAATTCTTTTTTTCACTAATAGGATTTCTTACTGTTTGTTTTTTTGGATAAAACAAATAAAAACATTCTTCGTTCATATTTGGCACACTATCATTAAAGTCATTTGGTACTTTCATAGTGAGGGGATTTAAAAAATTATTATTAAAATACATTACATGTCACATTTAATTTATAAAAAATATCAATAAACTTAATTGGTTGCAAATACGTTGAATGTATCATAGTCAAAGTACGATAATAAATGAAAAAATAAATTTGCAAATGTCATATTTAATTATTAATTTATGCTAAATATTATCATTTACTAATCGTTATTAACAACGATTAGAAATCAAAAATAATATTAAAATTTTACTTAATAGACATCTTACTACTTTATAAAATTTATAACAGCATAATTTTGTATATGTAAACATAAGATTTATAAACAATAATACTTAATAATTTATAAAATATACAAAACTATGTGTTTTATTGTTTAACCATTCAAAATATAAGTTTAATTTTAAAATTTCTTTATTTGTGTATGACACGTGTCTTGAGAGATTTGACATGTGAAAAAATTTGACATCGAAAATAATAAAATTTGTAGAAGGGATTAATAATAAAAACCAAAAAATATAATATTATAGTAGATCTTAAATTAGTAAGATATGTATTTTAATATTAAATTAAACATAATGAAATATTGTTATAATTATATTCTACTTTGTTTACACTATCTATAAGTATTTAATATTTAAGCAATTTAACATTGATATAAATGTTTATCTTAGCTACAAATTTTGCTTTTTATTATAAAAATGAATCTTTCTTTTAAGATAGTTGCTATTTATGATTTAGATACTTGACATGTAATTTATCAATTATTTAAAATTAAGTTTAAATGACTATCTATGATATCAGTGACATTTGAAAGAATAATTAATACGAAATTTATTTTTAAGGAAACTAGAGTTATGAATTCATCTTTTAAAACGACTTTAGACTATAACCTTTAAGAAAGTAGGGAGTATATCGTTAGATTTTCAATTTATAAAACTAAACTTCGAATTTTTTGTATGATACAAATGAAACTAGTCTGTTAAAACAGTATAACTTACTGTAAAATAAAATCAATAAAGTTAATAATTATAAAACTTATTAATTAACAAGAACATTTTATTTTTGTTTATATAACTAGTGTATGTAAAAGGTCGGTAGTATCTTGTTTTAATAACATTTTTAGTTTAATTAATATTTCATTAGATTTTTGTTGCGCCTGAACTCTATAGCAATCTTGTTAAAAATTTTTAATAATGGCCAACTTCATTTAGGCTTTAATTTTTTGTATCTAAATCATTTGGTTAAAACTGTGACATTTATTTACATATCGCTCTATTTTAATAATTAAACCGTTGTAATTTTATAAACCATTTTATCAATAATAAATATTACTGAACGTTTCTAACACAAAAATAACTATTCTATATTTTATAAATTAGAAAAATGAAGTTCATTTGTAAGTTTTATAACAAAAAACAAAGATTAAGTCAAAAAATCAATATAACTTTAATTAAAAAATAATTAAGGTAAAATTTAAATAATAAGTTTCATAGTTTTGAGAGAATATGCAAAACAAATGGAGAATTTTACTATAGTTTAATAAATTATTTCGTTCTATAAATAGTTTTTATATAAAACACTTTATTTTGTGTTTGCAGATGTTTTTTAGATATAATTATAAGTCTTGTAATAAGATTATATTGAACACTAAGATTCTTAATTTTTAACGTATGCTTAAAAGTAAAATCTTAAGATGTTCATGATTTAATGTAGCTTATAAAAACTTAAAAACCATTTTTCTACTGTCTTTGACGTGCTGTTAATTTCTAAGCTTAAATCTTTATATCTTATTTATTAGAAAAAGATTATAAAACCTGTGTCTATATATAAATGATCATATAAAGAATAAAAATTCTAGGCGTTTAATTCTAACATTATTTTTATATTGATATAAGTTTATATATGAATGTAAACTGCAAAAATAATCTTTATTACATACTTTATTTATTTTTGCATCTTTAATATTTAACTTTTTTTTACAGTAGAAGTCTTAACTTGTCGTATTTAATTTATAAAGAACTAACTTATTAAATTTTAAAAAAATAAATTATTTTTAAAAGATTAGCCTTTCCGTTGAATTACAGTTTTGCATGCTAGTTGCCTACTAATATAATATTTTTATAAGATTGTAATCTAACTTATCCTATACTATCAACAAATGTAAATTAATTGTTTTTATTAATGTATTCTATTTATTTATTTGTTTTTCAAGTATTTATGAATGTGATAATATACCCCAATGATATTTACTTGTGTGATTTTTTTTATGTTTTGTAGTTTAAATGGACATAAGATTATTAAAAAACAAGCAATGTCTGATAATGGAGACAGTGAACAAAATTTGGATCATTTTTCAGAAACAATCTATGATGACTCAAATAGATGTAATATTTTTTCGTCAGATTATGTTACATTTCAATATGATTCTGCATTTTACAACTACGATAAATACTCTAAACTTTTATATAAAATTTTAATGAACAATCAAGCAATTAAAGATGTAATAAACCAACTAATGCCTTATAAAAAACAACGTAGTAATTTAATAACACAACATGTATTTAAAGCATTTATAATACACTTTATTCAAAAAAAACTTCCCGTAAGATATCACTTTTCAGTATCCAACTTTTTTGAAAATTTAGCTTTGCATAGTTATGATTTAGTATTATTACTTAGTACTATAGATATATCACATTTTTCTAAAAAAGAGATTATTATGATCTCAGAAAAAATTTCTTATTCCATTGATTTGAGAGTAGACTATTTCTGTCCTAGTAAAATTTTACACCTTTTTGATATGGAAGGATACAAAGATTTCGAAGTTAAATATAAATTACTACTTATTTCTAAATTTCGATACGGCGCAAACAAAGAATTAAATTATAATGAAACAAGAAAAAGATTTATACTATACAATAATTATTTTAAATATCCATTGATGACAAACGAATTACCAATGCAGATAAATTAAAAAAGAGGAATTATTGAAAATAAATGGTTTGGGCTATATAATTTTCAATTAGCTACATTTTATTAAAAAAGTTTCAAAAAAAACGCATGCATTTTTTAAAACTATGATTTGTAGAAGTAGTTCTTAATCTACAAAAGGTATTAAAAAGACATCTTTATTTATAAAATTGAATAAATATCATAAATCTTTGAGACCAAAACGTATATTAGTATTTTATTTACAAACTATCAAATTTTTTTATTCTTATTAAAATGCTTAACTAGTTATTTTATAATCGAATTATAAGTTTTTGTAGTTTTTTTATAAAATTATTAAACTATTGTAAAAATTGTTTACAATTTAAACTAAATATCTTATTAAGGATTAAGTTGTTTTGTTAGTTTATTCTAATCCACCATGCATGGCCTTGACAAAACATCCTTTCGCTGTCCGTTTTCCTCACCTCTTCGAATACGAAAACAAATATATTAGGCTTATGTTTGGTATTTTTTATGTATTTCGTGTAAAAGTCATTAACATATTTTTCGTTTTAAAATAAAATAATTTCAAGAATTGTATGTGTACAATTTAAAAGTTTTACGGCGAAATTTTTATTAGATATATATTTAAACCATAATGTCTTTAATTAAAAAAATGTTGATACTAGATATATTTGTATCTTTATTGTGCAATTTACAAATACATTAAGTTGTAACAACCGATAAATTTATGTTAATCATTTTCATACCAATCGATAAATTTTATTCTTTAATTCATTTAAATACACTAAAAACAAAAATTTAACTCTAAGATATTTTTTTTAATTAACCTCTATTAATATATTGTTTTGATTCAAATTAGATAAATTAACAACAAACTAATGCTAAAATGCAAATATTTACTTTTGTTAATTGGTCATGAAATTTGGTAAATGTGCGAAAAATTTAAAATTAAAAACTACATCTACAGAATTATCTTTTTTTTGATAAGATAATGCAGCCATAAAGTTGTTCTTAAAAGCTTTAGATACTTGTATTTAACATTCAACGAGTTAAATATTTCTTCTAAAAATTGTTTAAAAAACTATAATTGGAAATAGTTACGTAAATTAAAGGGTAAAACAAAACTTTAAATGTTTTTACCTAAAAACGATACAAAAAATGTTGTATAGATTATATTTAAATTATTAAGCATTCGCCTTAAAAAACGTTTTTTTATTCTTGACAAAAATGTAAGCATGTTTTATATAAATGTAGAGTATAGATTTACACATCAATAAAATTTTTTTTATAAGTAACTAATGCTTTCAGGTCAATAACTGTAGTATTTATTAAAGAAATCAAAAAAATTATGATTAATCACTATTTTTAATCTAATTATACATAACCGATAATTTATATTTAAAACAATTTTTTATTCTTATCGATTTTAACACTAAGTCTACAACAACAATATATATATACCTATCTTTAAAAATAAATTGTAGTTAACTTTTTGAACCTTACCTACTTTTATAAGAATCTTTGAAACGACTTTTAAATATTTTTTATTCTTAACAAATTTATATATATAACAAATGTAATAAAATACGTATTTTTTATGTATAAATATTAATTAAACTTTTTAATTGTTATATACATATTTTTTACGTTTTACTTACAGATAAAAGTAGGTTTAAGTCTATAAATTTTTTTCGTTTTGCTTTAAAAATTTAAAGTTTGTTTTAACTATAAAAAATTATTTAGACTTATATTATAATTTTTCTTGATGTAAGATTAACATATTTTACATAAGTGTTGTTTTAAAACACAATATCTTGTATTTTGATTCATAAACTTGTCATTTCTTATGGTACATTTTCAAAAATTAATTATACAGATACTTATAATTTAAACATTATAGCATTTTCAATATTTAGATTTTCAATTTCAAAACAAGTTAAATGATTTTAACTTTTACGTATATTTTTTTTCACAATGTCTTGACATACCTGTAAAATAGTTTACAAATTTGACACATAAACAATTAATTTACTACTAAAAATAAATTACCCATATGTCTCAAAACAAACATGTTCTATACTTTGTTTTGTATATTTACAATATGTTCATGGACTTTATGTTAACTAAATCAATATTTAAGGAAAAAAACATAAAAAATCTTCAAAATGATGAAATCGTAATCTTTAGGTACATTTTGATATATACAAAAATATTATTACTATTAGAAATGTATTATTATTCATTATTTTACTATACTCATAAAATATCTGCTCGTGCTCAAATCAAATTAACTAGATTGTTTTCTATATTTATATGTAGCTATCTAGGATCTTACTACAATTATATGTATATTTCATTGCAAGTTTTTATATTAATTTTTTTACAGATATCAATGAATACAAACAATGGATTAATCACTAACAAATATAATCATTATGTCGGATTAGATCTCTTAAAAATAAACCTTTCAATTGTTAGTGAAATGATAAAATCATGTAAAAATGCTTTTTTAATATCTACTGTATTGATTGTACTATGTTCAATTTCGACTGACGACGAATCATTTTTTTATACATTTGTGCATTTAATGAGGTTAATTTTGTTGATTTTAGATTTTATTTTTTTTAGATGTGGACTAGAAAGATATGTAATAACTGTGGCGTCATTTATAATCATGACTATCATATGGATAAGTGGTATAGCGTTGTATTTTTTTCTGTCAATGAAGATAGGTTTTATAAAAGCCATAATTATAATTATTCCAGAAATGTTTATAAGTATTGTAATAGTATTAATAATTTATGGACATAAATTATTTAAAGATATATCTAATAGAGCTCATTATTAACAATAGATAACCAGATAACGGAAAAATATATTTGAGAAGTTTATCTTTTGAATTATTTTAAGTTTAACCGATATACATTTACATCAAATTAGAATATGTTAAATTGTTGAAATACGTAATTTGAAAAAAATGTATCATATAAAAAGGTTGTTAAAATTAAAATTATTGTTTAAAATTTAATAAACTTTTAAAGTATAATTAAAAAAAGATCATAGCTTTATTTTATTGAGAGAAAAAAATTATGATTCTAAATGATTTACAGTATAAACTTAATCACAACGTAACATTTATTCTAGTATTAATACAATCTAATAAGATATATATAAATTTTTAATTTGTTTGAAATTAGTTATGTAACCGCTTGATTTTTAAATTATTTTAAAGAATATTAAAATTTAAAAAAGAGATCTTTTTTTTAATTTTTAGTTAAAATGTATACTTAAGAAAATCCATGTTTGATTTAAAATTTGTATATATATTATTTTGGCATACAAATTTGATTGTTTTTGAAAAAACTTTACTAGATATGAATCAAAAAAAAATAAAATCCATTCTTGTATTTTTATAAATCTAGTTAAAAACAATTTTACTCGTATAAAATTCTGATGCTATGAAAGAGATCGAGTTTTGTAGCTTAAATTGCTCGAAATATATGTGGTAAAAAGTATTGTGAGCTGTCAATGTTGCAATCTTACATAAAAATGAATGCTACGTTCATTCCTAGTTTATTGCTAAAAATGAGCCATATATTTCAAAACAATATCAATAAAATATTTAATTATATTTTTAATTGTAGACTGAAATTAGGTATGACATTTTATGTTATATATTAATAGTTTAGGTACATCAAAAAAATTATTGTTGGATAATCGAGCAAGTTCATAATACAAAAACTCAAATTTCTAGATTTTTAAGGCATTTGGGAGCCAAAATGTAGTTAAAATTCCATTAAACAAAATGGAAATTAAATAAAATTTTAGAATGATTAAAGATATCAGTTTAAAAACAAAAATGTTATGTCAGGAGAGCTTTTTAATATCAGGTCTGGGTGTTTGGTTTAATAGCGTTGAAAAAGTCATAACAAGTCGTTAAATATTCAATACGATTGGTTACTAGTAAAGGGACATTGGGTACCTAGAAATTAATCATACAATAGGATCAAAACTTCTTTTGAACTAATCAAAATTATAATATAAAAGAAAAAAACAACAAAACGAAATGAAACTAAACAAATTAAATAAAAATTTGTCTACCTCGATCATCAAGTTTTATTTAAAAAACAATGAAGTAACCGGTATATCTAACAAATAGACACATATTATTTATCCGTTATTGGTTATATGCAAGTTGTCAAAAAGCTAAACAACACTTTACTGAAAATACTAGAAAAATATAGAAACCAGGAACTATTATTGTTTTGTCGAATTTGAGAGCTACTTATAGATATACATCAAAATAAAGTTTTACGTTTTTTGATAAATCATAAATACAATTTTGTTGATCCAGAAATTGGTGCTCATACACAAAACGTTGAATCGTATTGTAATAAAGCTAAAGTTGAAATTAAAAAAGAAAGATAGTAGTACAAATAGTTAAAGTATTGTTTATTAATAACATATGGCGTAAACTTTTTCATTTCAAGAAGTTTAAAAAATATTACTGTTATTGGTTTTTTTAATAAATTTGTTATTTTTTTTTATTTTTTAAGAAAGAAAATGCGATTCATAGTTTAGGCAGAGATATTGCGACTGATCCGAATAAAAAAAAATATAGTTTACCCTGATATATTAGACTATATTATTTAACAACCTTATGGGCATTAAAAAAATCTAATGTTTACTTTAAAAAAGTATGCTTATAAAGAATTGTTAAGTAGAT
>DWCF01006638.1:0-12034 GCA_018230265.1 Delias oraia | reverse complement strand
GATATCGTCACACCCTTTAGCGAAACAAACGATGGCAAACGAGCAGGAGACTTGGGTAAGCGGTCCTCCGCCCATGGCTACCTCAAGTCCTTGCAGAGCCGCGGGTGTGTTGCCGGCATTCAAAGAATATGTACGCTGTTTCCTTGAAGGCTCCCAAGTCATATTGGTTTTGAAATAGCACTGCTGGCAGCTGATTCTACAGACTGGTGGTGCGCGGCACAAAATGCTTTAAAAACTCAATTGTGGAACGAGAAATATCGACGTGATAACTATGAAAATTTACAGTGTTTCTGCATTCGTGCAGTTCATATTATTTACGTATTAGTAATGTTTTACGGGAGGATGAATATGGATACTTAATGTTCAATTTACCGATTAGAGCATGGTCAATTACATTGAAGATAATCGGGAATGTGTTCTAATAAGATGACATCAGCTCATAAAACCTTGCACAACACTGACCGCTTGGCGTGGTTTTATACGTTGTGTGGATGTAAATTGTTTTTATAACGAACTAATATGTTTAACATTCACTAGGCCATAAGTTCTAATAACAAAACATTTGACAACTTGACTCTGGCGTTACGTAGAGATGTTGGTTCCCTCAATATCTTGTTATGCATTTATCATGAGGAATGTTCTGAATAGCTGAATTTCACCATCGTACAAAGTAGAATACAAAGTTTCATCGCTTTCATCTCGATATTTATCGTTCAACAACTGAGCGATTTTAAGGCATTTTGTGCCGCGCATCACAGCTCTGTGGAATCAGCTGCAGAGGTCCAAACCAATACGACTTGGGTACCTTCAAAAAAAGAGCGTACCTAGAAACGGCCGTCAACGCACCCGCGGCACATTAAGGTCTGAGCGGAGAACCGGTTACCCTTGGCTCGTTTGCCTGCCTATCTTCATAAAAAAATATGAATTTTATCATTTATTTCCACAATACAGGTGATATTAATACAGCTTCTATTTCACCTCACAGAACTCAAAACTATAACTTATTATAAGCTAATCAAAGTTTACAAACAGATAAAGAAACTATATGTAAATATAAGTACATTTAGCACCCACGGTATGATTTCAATCAATATTTACATGAATAACAAGAGATGAAAGGGTGAATATAAAATTTCGTCTATATTTTGTTTAAGGTCGACAACCCTACATCTATTGCCATAACTTTGAGTTGCTGTGTAATCAGTTTTAGTAAGTGGAACACAGCTGGCTCTTTCAGAAAGCCAACTGTATCAAAACTGTACTTAAAGGTTTAATATCCCCCAGTCCTGCATTATTCAATAATAATAATTCATAAGGTATGAACTTTTGACTAATAAACGTGAATTTCACGTAGGGTTGTGGTAATTGTAATAATTTTCATAAAGTTTATGGATTTTGGTGCACAGTATGAAAAAGTTAGAATGTATATGGATTTTCAGTTGCAATAAAGAAGTCTTATCTTCCATTTGGGTACCAATTTTCACCCGTGGTAGAGCCTGAAGCATATGCTGGCGCACTAATAGGGTCGGCTCGTACGAAGTGATACCACGGACTCACAGAATACTCAGCATGAAACGGTACTCCTACTGTGTTTCGCAGAGTGATTGAGAATATCGAAGGCCCTTAAAAAGTGCCGCTTAAGCGGGGTAAAAACCGGCAACAATGCACGGACTGCGCCGCGGTTATTCATGGGCGGCTGAGTTCTCTTACCATATGAGAGATCCACCTGATATAGAATAAGAAAAATGTGTTTTAATTATAAATGAGCAGTTTCCTTAAATTATTCCTTTTCCGTTCAGTATTCCATCCAAAGGAGTGTTCACGATTATTACATTAGTAAAATAATGAGGCTTTAAAACTCGACACATTAAATATTTCGTCATGAATCCGAAGGATAGCGTTACAATATAGCTAAATATTGCAGCGCCGAAAGAATTTCAAAAAATGTCATCCATCCAGTTGTATTCAGAGGCGGAAATCTTTGAAGACGAATTAAAACAAGAAAATCTCAGCTCCTGAGTTATTTTCGGATAACTGGGTCAAGAGTAGCGGCATTTTTATTAATGCTAAATTGAATACAAAGTTCAGCATTGTGCTCATGTTTTAAGTTGTTTAATTTATTTAACAACTTGTTAAATTTTATTAAACATCATATTAGACATCATTGCGCTCCTTGTGAAATAAAAGCGTGTTTTAATTTTGCGAGCGAAATAACACGGATAAACTCGAAGTTGACCATTTGATTATTGGGCATTATCTGATGAAATTAAAAAACACATACAAATTTCAATACATTCACAGAATTACTGCGTGAAACAGATATTCATTTATTTATATATACCTGAGATTCATAAAGTTTATAGCATTGAAGCGGAGTAATTTGCCAGCAACACAATCTATGCGTGGATTGCGGCGCAGTTGTCCATGGGCGTCGATAACCTCTCGTTCAAGATATCCAGTTTTCTACTATGTATTAAATAAAGAAACGAGTGTAGGAGACTCATTTGCAGTTTTAATTAACGAAAGCTGTTTTGATGAAAAAAAATGTTGCTATTTATTTAATGTTATATTTTCCAGTAAAATGAACAGTTCATTTTGAGCATAATAATCCGGGGATAATTGTGTTTCCGGATTTTAAACGTCGCTTGAGCGCTATACTTGGGTCTCTGCTGATATCCACACTCACTCAATGAAACACTATACATATGAGTATCATTTTACACTGATACTTTCTAACTGTTTTCAACGGGAAACTATTGCTTCTATTATTTCGCAAGAGAGTCAGCACCCTGGTGCAGACGATCCTAAGACATGACATCCTAAGACCAATTTCAGAGAGGTACCACTTCGGACGAGCCAGTCCAATTTGTGCGACAACATATGCTTCAACATAATCCTCCCATGAGTTAAAAATTGGATTAATAACTGTATATATACTACATATTTAATGATTTAAAAGGTTACATTAACCTGTCTCCCTTGAAATAAAGCCATGAGAACTTGTAGATAAATTATATATTTTTACATATTCATATAAAACTCTTTTATAAAAACAGGGAGGCCAACGAATTATTACATGTATAACGAGCAGGATTGGCGGTCATCCTCTCATGGACATCCCCCTTCCTTCCATCTTACTAGTCTACGAGTGCGTTGTCGGCCTTTCAAATATAGGCCTTTTCTCTCTTTATGTCGTATTGGTTTAGAAAGACCTCAAGCAACTGCTTTCACGAAATAGTGATACGCGGAACAAAATGCCTTAAAAAACGTTCAGTTGTGGAACTAACATCGAATTGAAACGGATGAAACTTTGTATTCTGCTCCATCAAATTCAAAAACATCATATAAAAATAAATTTCATCATGGAACACCTGGTTCATTATTGAAAATCAGGTACTAATCCAAAAATCTCCTCACAACATTCTCCGTGATAAATGCAATAGAAGGTGCTAAGGAAGACTTATAGATATAGATAGATATAGATAGAGATTTTCTCTATGCAACTCCATACAGTCCAAAGTATTATAATTTAACCCACTCTGACCCGTATTTGCATCGATTTGGTAATCACAATTACAACGAACCAAACAATCGGTCGATACAAGTGTTATAACACAAAGCAACTCAAAGCTAAAACTTCTAAACAAATATTAGTTTAGTCCCCGCTATTTACATAGACATCCAAGACGCTATGGAAATTATTAGTTTTGTATTTAAGTTGGCTTTTGTATGTAATTTGTTTTTACAAAAGCAACGACGCAAATTAGACTAATTTCTCTTAATAAAGCTCAGAACTATTTTATTTATTCTCTCCGAATGTTGTCAATAAAGTCTTTCTTTTCTATAAAAATCATGGAGGCAAACGAGCATGCGCATTTGAGATAAGTGATCCATCGTCATGGACAGCCTTAGCCCCAGCGGGTCGTGGCTGCGTTGCCGGCTTTTAAGAGTTACACTTTTTTCATGATGTCTGTATTTGTTTATAAAAACCTCTGTAGGCAAATGATTATGCATAATATGAGGCACAGTACATGCCATAGAAACGCTCAATTGTGGAACGACGAACATCGAGGTGATACAGATGTAAATTGGTATTCTGCCACAATTTTCAATGATGAAATTTATTTGCAAATGTTAACCAACAACTCTTCAGAACAGTCATCGTCATTAATTATAAGTTTTTGGGAAACGACTGGCCTTTTTTACACTTAGTATTTTTTATATAGTATAGCGGATAACGGAGCAGGTATGTCTCTTATATGGTAAGAGAACACAGCCGCCCATGAACAACCGCGCCTCAGTTTGCGCATTGGTTGTTTCCGGCTTTTACGCCACTCAAGCAAGTTATTTATAAATTTATTATTGTCCGGACCAGGGTTCAAACCCGGTACGTCTGGCTTTGTGGTTGACCTATTAAAACATTTAGCAGCGAGTATCTCAAAAATATATCTGTTTATTATCTGTTATGAATTCACTGGTGGTTATTTAATTATTTTAATTTTTTATTAATAATCTCTAATACAAGTGAGATAACGAATGTTTCAGGCGGTAACGCCTTCACATCATAGCGTTCATTACTAATTTATTTCGAAAGCCACCTACCTATCTACAATTCTTGGCAAAGTTCTACTATTTCTAAAAACTGCAGATTCTAGCTGCACTCGAGAGACGTAACTCTTTTAACTTTAAGACTACGTGTTACACTGGGGATGTTAGGATGTGGAGAGATGTCTAGTCAGATTTTAGAATCTAGAAAGTATTTGACTATCTATAATAAATATAATGTACATAATACCATTTATTTTACTTCAGTAGGTAAAATGAAATATTGAGACGTTTCTACAATCCGTATCAAATTAGCATCCTTGAGTATTACGCGTCTAGATGCGTAATATTCGTTGTCTAGACAAACATAGCTATATACAAGCACTTATTTAGTAACTTGATATCGGTTATATATAGGAGTACAGAGGAGTGCACAAATTATCTTAGAAAACGTAGGCCTATTTCCTGCCGGATATACTGCTATCACAGCTTCACACGGACTTTTGGGGCGAGCCATAGGCTCGTCGTGAATTTAATTTTTTGTCGCGACTACCGCAAGGTCGTCTCCTGTGAGACACGAACCTCGGCTTGGGCCGTCGCGGGGTCACGGTCCGCCTGAGCAGCCGGTCGAAAGACTCCCACCTATTACGATCTTGAGCGATCTGGATCCAGCGGTTGCCCGAGACCTTCATGCGATCGTCTTTCCATCGCGTGGTGGGACGTCCCACTCTGCGTTTTCCGGTACGCGGTCGTCACTCGAGAACCTTTCTTCCCATCAGTCGTCGGTTCGTCGAGCGCTGAGGTTAACATATATAGTTAATATTCTGTAACTTTAGTTTTAAAGACTATCCATGACGTTAGTAAGCCATATAAATCTTAAGAATAACCATTGTACCTAAAACAATATTCTTATAATACTTAATATAGCTGAATGGCTTAGTGGTTATATAAGCATAGCAAGAAGCGAGAGGTTCGATTCCCGGTCCGAATAGAACATTTATAATTTATTCGGTCTGTGGCAAGGTTTGACAGTAGCCAGGCGAATATCTTAACATTGTCTTACCCATAGAAGATCCATGTTAAAGCATATATTCAGACGTATTAGTTGAGCCGGCTCGTCCGAAGTGATACCATGTTCTAATAGAATACCAGCGCGAAACAGTACTAGTACAATTTCGCTAAGTTTTCGCTAAAGTTAAAAAGTCGAAAACACATATACAGCGCGGTTTTTAAAGCGTTCATTGGCGGCTGTGATCTCTTACCATTGAGCAAGAACACCTGCACCGTTGTCCGCTATACCAAAAATTTTAGGATTAAGGGAAGCTTTAGGGAAAAATATAAAAACCAAGCAAAACTGTGTTAAATGTTCTAACTTAAATAAATAAACTTACTTGTTAAACGACTAATTTGTATGCTTAGTTATTTATATATAAATTTAACGGTTTTCACTACGCTTTATAATGTTCTACTTTTGCGGAATAGACATTATTAGCGTGCTACACATATTAGAAGCATTAATAAATCGTTTACACGAGCTGCGGTAAATCAATTGCCACATGATTTATATCATAGCTAATTGATTCACATAATTACGCAGCGGTTAAAATTTATTAGATCTATAGAATTTCCATATATTAGTCAGTATTGTAAAAATCTTAGGCCAATATTATCTTTTTTATATATCCAGTTAACTTAGTGCATATATATCTTAGATTTATTGCATTTTATTGAGTGAATAAGCCTTAAATTTGGAAAATATGTATTTTTACGTTTTCTCTACACACTTAGCCCCAGTTTGGCAGCGCGTTGATGGCTTTTAAAGGTACTTTTTTGGAAATAGTAACAAATATCAGAATAGGAGGCAGATGATTCTAATGCTCTTGTATAGAATGAAAACATCGCGGTGATACAAAATATCTATAATTTGTTTGAGTGCTTATATTCCGACGTAAGGACCTTACGGGAAATACGAACTAATATTCATCACCACTATCATTTCAGCTGTAGGACGTCCACTGCTGGACATAGGCCTGCCCTTTGGATCTCTTTAATTACTCATTATTTACCTTTTTATGACTTTAACTATTTTCTAATTGTTAGAAAAACAGTTCATTGTCTTCACAAATAATTACTGAACAATTTGTTTATACTAGAAGGATTGACATAAATACATTTTCATACTGGTTTATCTCTAAATCGATTGTACACTATTGAAGTAAGCCGATACTAGAAGCTAAGATTACAAGTTGAAAATACATAATAATCAGATTTAATGTTTCAAATATTATTGTTTATTTACATCAAAGATTTGTAGAATTTCCAAAAACTTGAACAAAACGTTATGCAAAATAGTGATACTTGATTGAGCTAAGATAACGTGATCTTAGATGACTCACTCATTGTAAACAGAACGCCCCTGAATCCGAATGTTCTGTAAACAAGCTTTGACCTCATGAAATGAAGAGGTAAAAAGTAAAAACCGTCTTTATAATCTTAATTGGGACTTTGCATATTAATGCCAATGTTATTTTACCATCTTTGAAGATATTTGTGATTAAAACGTCGAAAATTATTTGTTTTCGTGTTCTAGAGCAGGATCTTCTAATTTTTATAATAATATTGAAATATTTTGAACGTTATACAAAAACAATTTTGTACCATGTAAATAAAGATTTAAATTTTACTGCAACTTCCCTTTAAACAGTACTGTAGGTACTTGTGTATACAATACATATTATATATATATTTTTAATTAGTTTTAGTTAGTAGTTAGTTAATTTTAGTTTTTTATCGATTGGTTGTGTTGCCGACTTTTTACGCCGCTTGAGCGGTACAATTTCAGGGATCCCCAATATCTTCATTAACTCAGGGAAACAGTACAAGTACTGTTTTACACCAGTTTCAGTGAGCCCGGAAAAGGCACAATTAGTGCGTCATCATAGTTCTCTCAATGGTAAGAAAGTATTAAGACCATAGCTCGGACACTGTCAAGGCCTTCCCAAGACCATTTAAATTTAAAAAAATATTTCTAGAGGGGTATTCGAACCCGGTACTTCAAGGTAGCTCAAAGGACCATTCAGCCACCAGGATCTCAGTATATCATATTGGCCTAGGTGTCATCTATAAGGCTATATATGATGCAGGCAATATATATAAGTATACTTTATTTTAATGTCTCTAAATGAAAATAAATACTAAAAAATTCGCAACGCGTGCAGAAAACTGATCTTCGGGATTTATGTGAAATATAAGTTTGTTATGTGATTAATTTTAAACAGCATACAAAACTGTATTACTACTGTACTACTTACAGTTTTGAGATAGTAATACAATTTTTTTATATGATAACGATTTTTTTATTATTATTATATAGAGTAGCCAAAGGAGCAGGTAGATCTCTATGATAAGAGATCCTCGATTTGGTCGTGTTGTTGGCTTTTTACGTTGCTTAAGCGATATAATTTTGCGGACCTGATTTCCTCATTTCCGTGAGCCCATATCATTTGGACTGGCCGGCCCAATTTGTGCGTCAGCGTGGCTCACCCACGGATAAGACAATGTAACACTTTCGTCCGAATACATTTTTATTTAGATCGGATTTCGAACCCGATACCTCTTCTTAAAGTACAAAAACTTCAATATAATAGAACATTTCATTTTTATTTATGTAACATAAATCATTCTTCACATAATAGTCGTGTATGAATAAAACTCATCTAACCTATATCGAAACAGTATCTCTATACATTAACCCAAATATTTTAAGTGTATGATAATATCTTTTATCGCCACTTAAATTCGATCACTTAAAATTTAGTTACATTACACAACAGGCCAAATCGCTGCGCAAGTTTCCGAATCATGATAAACGATTAAAACTGAAAATAGCTATTTCCTAATCATAATCCTACTAAATAAAAGTAGCTTTAGTTGAACAATTTTAAAGAAATCTCTCTCTGGCTTATGTGTATTTGTTACAAAAACGAGACAGAATTTAACTTAGTTTGGAACAACCCAATGTAAGCGGTTGTTATCACAATATTCAGCTATTATCGATAATAAAGGGCCGGCAACGGTTACGTAGCTAAAGTGTGGTATAGTAGATGAGCCGCCTAGCATAGGCAACGTAGCATAATAAAAGAGTAAACACCTTTTTTTTAAAATCACCTTCAATACTTTTACTAATAAACTATGAAGCTGAAATGATCTCAAAATAAATAATTCTTCAAATTGAGACACAAGATACTAAATGCAGCTCTTTGTTTTGATTACGCACCCATGTATGCATTACAGCCATTTTTGTTTGTGTTTTACTCAGCATAAATCGGTACTTGTACTGTGTTTCGCAGGCCCTTGAAAGTGACGCTTAAGCGACGTAAAAAGCCGGCAACACAACCAAAGCGCGGACTGTGGCGCGGTTGTTCATGGACGGCGGTGTTCTCTTAGCATATAGGAGATCCAACTGCTCCGTTTTCCACGTTAGAATAAAAAAGAGTAAAATAAATTATAATTTATAACTGTCCGGACCGGTATTCGAACACTAAACCATCTTCATGGTAGACCTATTAAACCACTTAGCTACGAGGCAATCAAAATATTTTATAGATTAAAAAAAATTAATATAATTTACTTTACATAAAAACAAATGCATGAACTCATTGGAAATATATTATTTTAGAATATTTCGTATAGTTCGCAGTTACGCTAAACTTTATAGATAATTAGTACTGACATGTTTTGACACTACATTTAAGTTTGATTCGGGTTTAGAATGATCAAATTATGATAAATAGATCTTAAACCTCAGCAACTTGAAATATTTAATTAAAATAAGTATTACGACAAATTTAACAGTTTAATTCATAGTAAACTTAATACAATAATTAATTTACAAGACAAGTCTCAGATTTCTTCATATTATAGCAAAAGATTGAAGCCTACCGCAAAAGATGAGAATTTGCCTCGTAAGCTGACTGACATGTTTGATCGAGAATAACTTTATGAAGCAAAAACAAATTGACTAATATTACGATTGCGTTAGGGATACCACGTACTCACAGAATACTCAGCCAAGAAACGGTACTTGTATTGAGTTTCGCAGAGTGAGGATATCGGAGGCCCTTAAAAGTGCAGCTTAAGCGGCGTAAACAGCCGGCAACACAATCAATGCGCGACTGTGGCGCGGTTGATCATAGTTCTAACGACATATATATACGTAATTGAAATATGGGTTATTTTCGAACAATGGGCGGCCACTAATTTTGGTATACCGCCAAAACCTTATAAGCATGGCAAACGATGTATCAACTTTACCTAGTTTGTTGAAACCAGTCGTTTTTTATGGCAAAGTCTCCTCTGTAGCCAAATAACAGATCAGCGCCGCCCATGAAAACCGCGCCATAATCCACATTTTGGTTGTGTTGCCGACTGTTTACGCCGCTTTTAAGCTATTAAGGGCCCCGATGGGTTAAAACGATACAATTTAAGTACTGTGTCACTCTGGTATTCTGTATATATTCTATCGAATTTTAATTTGTAGTCTAATGTTATCTTTAATCCAACAATGTACATATCTCAACCACATATACGGCCATTTGAAACATCGTAAAGAAGTCAGAATTATTGCAGAATATCCTGACAAACTGCGAACAGAAGGGCACATAAACCGAACGATCATATAACATTTATAGGGATGTTGTAAATATAACAAAATTGTTTTATGTCATACAATCAAATACCAGACTTTATTAAGTTTTAGTGGCATGTTCTAAATTTTACGCTAAACCATAAAAATTGATTAATACTACAAAGTTTTTTTTGGTAGTGCCGATAACGGAGCAGGTGAGTCTCTTATATGGTAAGAGAGCAGCCCATGGACAACCACTCCAAAGTCCTTGCATTGGTTGTGTTGCCGGCTTTATATGACACTTAAGCATAATTTTAAGGGCTTCTGATGTCTTCACTCACTCACCGAAACACATTAAAAGTACCGTTTCAAGTACAGCTACCGTGTCACGTTTAGTATTCTGTGAGCCCCTGCGTTAGCATATGCTTCAGCATGGCTCTTCCTCGGGTGAATATAATAAATTCTAACAAAAGAACCATGTTTTTTATATAATAACGGAGGAAAACGAGCAGGAAGCTCACCTAGGGTAAACGGTCCTCCGACTATGGACACCCCCAGCCCTTGGAGAGCCGCGGGTGCGTTGCCGGCCTTTAAGGAAAATGTACGCTTTTTTTCTTGAAGGTCCCCGTCATATTGGTTTGGAAATACCCCCGCTGGCAGCTGATTCCACAGAGAGGTGGAAAAACAGGTGTGTTCTTCGGTTATATTTTTCCCATACAAGCATTTTATAGATTTTTAAATGATTCCTTAAACATAACCATTTTAATAAGCTTACACTTAAAATAGATGTATGCTATTGAGTAACCCTTTGCCAAATTTGGACAAACAGGCTGATGTTACACACTTAACTGCCATTAAGTTAAACTAAAATGTTAATTGTGTCTGATAAATAGGCTTGTATATCTGTATGTATTGTTATTATAATTTAGTTGTTTAAACAAAGCATTCTTCTTGTTTCCCATCCTTTTATTAGATTATCTTCTCTGATTTCTATGGTGATACAAACTTTTTAATATTATATATTTGTTTTTGGTGGTGCTGATTGGTTTTTCACCCCTTTTTAAGTTACCTCTATACCTTTTATAAGTTACTGTTTAAGTTACCCGTGGAGTAGCCTTGCTAAATAATGACATGACATGCTGACGCATAAATTGGACCGGCTCGTCCGAAGTGATACAACGGGCTCACAGAATACTCAGCGTGAAACAATACTTGTACTATGTTTCGCCCAGTGAATGAGGATATCAGATTTAAAATGCTACTTAAGCGGTGTAAAAATCCGGCAATACAAGCAAAGCGCGGAGTATTGCGCGGTTGTCCATGAGCAGCAAAGTTCTCTTACCATACAGGAGACCCACCTGTTCCGTTTACCGCTATAGAATAAAAAAAATCGTATTAACTGCCTTTTTGGTAGTGTTTTTTTTGTAAATAAATTATATAAAAAAACTTTTCTCTAGTCTCTCAATCCGTTTCAACCATTAATAAAAACTAACAGGAACTTTTACTTAGACTCCAATTTGTGTGCATCCATTGAATACGCAACTTTGAGGTTAAGTTTCGTGCTATATCGATTTACTAATTCAACTATGAGGCGAACATTACCAAACAATTGCAATCTAATATACTTTGAAGAAATTCTAACATACAAACAGGAATATATAACGAACGGTTGAATTAATATTCATATCTTACTACAGTTGCTTCAATCATCTCTATTTATTTATGATATAGCTGACAACGGAAAGACCTGGGTGGAAAGACGATCTTACGAAGGTCGCGGGCAACTGCTGGACCCAGATCGCTCAAGATCGTAATAGGTGGGCGTCTTTGGGGGAGGCCTATGTCCAGCAGTGGACTTGATAG